>LOEQ01007043.1:2035-16396 GCA_001685075.1 Bramus lutescens | reverse complement strand
ATATATATATATATATATATATATCCACTCATCTACACCCTTTCTCTAAACTCCATTTCAATATTAAAAAAGGAAAATAAAAGAATTTTAAATAGATTTTTACAAAAAGGAAAGAAAGGAAGGAAAGAAAGAGGGAGGAATGGAAGAAAGGAAGAAAGAATGAAAAAGAGAGAGAGAGAAGCAAGCAAGCGAGAAAGAAAGATGAAAGACAAAGGCACCTTATCAAACAACCACATTCCAGGGAATGGCCCATGCCCAGCAATAGTTGCTTAGGACAAAATGGTCTTCCATCCTTTTCTTAGGGCATATTGTGTCTGTTTAGCTCTTTCAAGAACGGGTCCATAAAAATCTGTAAGAGGCTAATATATATTATTGTTATTATGTATGTGTATCTATATATAAAATCTATAATGGCTGAGACTTGATTTCAGTGGAAGATTATGTGTTTAGCTCTTTCTGTATACCTGTTTATGTGATGTTGAAATTGTATTTTCTTTCCAATTTTCTGATCATTCTTTTCAGATTTTAAGTCTCAAAATATTACCCCTTGAAATTCATAAGAATTCTCTCTTCTGGTCCCATATTCACCTAACTAATTTATCTGGAATGTATATTCTAAATTCATAAATTTTATTACCTGTCAACCAAAGATTTCCATGTTTAATACCAGGCTTTATTTTATTTATTTATTCTTTTATGTTCTATAAACTACTCCTGTTCACTCACTGGACTGAAATCTGATATTACATGTAACTTCAAAATCTAAATCTGCATTACCTGAACCACACTAATTTTTCTAACTTTTCTACTCTGTTCATTTTGCTTTTGAGGTTCAACAAAATGACGATATTATTCACTTAAATAAAGCTAATTTAAATATTATTTTTAAATTTTTATATAGTTTTGATAAATTTATACCAAAATTCCTGGATCTTTTTCCTACCTTTCATTTTTTTCTTTATTTCTTTCAACTTCTTTACTAATTATTTTATTCCATTGGACTACTAATGTGTCTCTCTAACCTTATCCAATACCTCTGGCTTTTTCTTATATTTCAGCTTCTACAAAGTGCCAAATTTTTCTAAAATATAAATAGGATCATATTAAACATGAAAAGAATAATTTTGAAAAGTATACATTTTAGTAAGCCTGCCACATAGTGTAATGTCTATAACTAACAAAGCTGTGTGATATGAACAAATTATGTCAAAAGAATGGAGCATATGTATTAAGTGCCCCTAACAAACTAATAATGGAAAGGAGTAAGAGAAAGTTGGAAAATAATGACAGTGACTGTTTCATGTTTATACTCATTGGATTATATATATTAAAGATGCGTAGCATTATAAGTGTCAATAATACTCAACAAAGTAGTTATCAAAATAAAACATATAGGATATATTAAATAGCCAGCCTTTTTCTTAGGTCTTTACCAGTCCCATGACATCAGAACACTGAACAGGATTGCCTATTATGTAGCTGAAAGTTCATTCTGTTAAGATGAACTGAAATGCTTTCTCAGTATGGCCTTACACCAGATCTTTATCTCTAATTTCTTGTCCATCACCAAAATAATTGTCACCAAAGAAATCATGCCCCTTCACTCCTCAACCTCACTGAACATTTCATTCTCCTCGGCTATGATTTTGCCCATTCTTTCTGCTTACAACATCCCTGCTCATTGCTAAACCATGTCTCAAATATTAAATCACGATTTTAGTCATTAATTTTGACTTTTGGTTTCTATAGCAGGATGGATGTGCCTCTGCGATAAACCAGTCATCCCACATTGCCAGTATCTAGTTATTCTGCCTTCATTCACTAACCAAACCACTTGGATGCCAGAGATATATTTTGTGGGTTTTGCTTTCCCAGTTCCTGGTGCAGTGTTTAACATAAGTTCTCAACAACACTTTCATACGTGAATGAGAGTACCACAAACACAAGGACACAAAGATAACATATGTTTTCATAGAATGTGTTCAATCTTTTCTATGTAAGAAAATATATTGTCAAAATCTCCTTCATTGTTTTAAGAACTTGAATTTTGAGTGGGCCTGGTGATGTGAGCCATAAATCGCAGCCGTAAAGAGACTAGAGGCAGCCTCAGACACGTCACAAAAGATAAGAAGTGGTGGTATAAAATACATTACTTAAATGAATGACTTTGTCTCTCATCTAAAATGCATAGGTTACATTTCTTAATTTCAAAACAAATACACAAAGTCTAAAATCATGGTATTCCCTCTTGCATCTGAAAATTTTCCCATTTTTAATTAAGAAAATCAAATGTCCCCTTGGAAGTAAAGAAAGTCTAGCTCAACATTTTCCATGTTCTCTAACTGGAAGAATTAACATCACTCTTTTTCATTAAAAAAAAGGAAAGAAAGAAAATTGTTAGCAAGGAAATCCTTTAGATATAATAGTCTTCAAACATGAATTAAGATCTCAAAAACGCTTTCATATGGCAGGATAGAGAAGAGCATTGAAAAGCAGTGTGGTTAAACAGAAAAATAAAAATAAAATAAAAAAACTAAATGTATCTCCAAGTTATCTGGGTAATTTAAGTCTTTGATAACAGTATGGTACTGATTACAGTTTATAGTTCAGAACCTCTGCTTACTCATCTATAAATTAGAATCAACATCTCCTGAACTGCATATTCCAAGGCATGGATGTGGCAAGCATCAAGAGAGAGAAACTTTGGGAAGTACACTTTGAAACAAAATGTGCTGTACTGCAGGCATTCACTCACCAAACACAGTTCTTGCAGGCACAGATTCTCTGTTAAGCCAGAATGACACTTGGGAGAGAATGACAGTCATGATGCAAGGCAGATAGGTCTGAATCACAAAATACCCAATTTTTCTTTTCAAGTGGAAATGAGCTGTCATTACAGTATATTCACCTGGAAGGAGAATTTAAGAAGCTTACGGAACTGTAATTGTCAATAGTCAGAACAATTTGGAAATGGAAGGGATTAGAAGAAGAACAGTTCCTGATAAAAAAGGAAGAAATGGTCACATACGTTTCATGAAAACTATAAAAAAATAGAAATGTCTCATTAGAAAAAGAATTACACAATATCAACAACCTTGCACTGCTATGCCCCATGACATGGTTTTCATTGTTCTCTTTGGGTCATGCCCACTCCCCAGCAGGATTCTAAAGACTCTGCTAGTAAATTATCTTATTGCCTTGTTGTCCCACTGTCCACTGGTACAACCTACGTGCTGCTGCAGGAATTGGTTGCCCATCCCTCCTGGACCTTAAAAACACTAGTAACTGGTCTTGCCGCTGCCTCTTTTGGACCAGATTTTTCCCTTTTAACTCCATCACCAATTCTGACTTTCTCTTGCCATATGCCTGCTGTAATTTGCTCCCATCAGTTTTTTTATCTAATTCTCATACTTACCTTCTTTTTTTTCCTCCTAAAGTCTTAATTATTTCCAGATGGAAGATAATTATTCTACACAGCTGTCTTTTTCTTTACTGAGGATGGCCGAAGAGATGAGCTTTCCTTGCAGGCCAGGGGCAATTACCAAGAAATCAAGGGTTGAACAATCATAATTTATCCACAACAGGAGAAAAAGAATAAGAAAACTGGGAAAATAGTTATCACTACTGTGGAGGAAAATAATAAAGTTGTCTGATCTGAGAAGATGATATTTTTAAGCATGCAGTAGTACGTTTGTTTTAAAACATGGCTTCCGAAACTTGCATGCACATATGAATCTCCTTGGAATCTTGTTGTAGTACCTGCTTTAGAAAGAGTTGTCTGTGATTATGAGTGTCTCAAAAAGCTTCCAAATAATTTGTGCTGTTAGTTCATAGAGCTCAAAGGTAAAATGTTTTCAATTTTCTGACTTTTTTTTATCGTTTTAACCTTCTAATCAGGGGGGAGGAACATTAGATTTTATTAGAAAACGTTACTAACCTGTGCTGGATTTTATTGTCTCCTTCCCAATTGACTGACCCAGCAAATCATACTGGTTTAACCTAGACCCATCAGGAGCAACCTGAACGGAGTCAGAAGCATTATAAGTCCAAATATAAGTGACTTCTGAGGTTGTGTATGCATCTGTCAGAAACGAAATACAAATGTTATAAACATTTGAATAAGAAACACTAACAGAATGATTTGTCTACCGTTGCAGACTTAAAAGAATCAATATTTATTCAAAAATAAACATTTAGTGATCATATATTTAGAAGAAAATGTGTACTTTGAATTTACAACGTTAAAATTATAGGGATAAAGAGGGTCGGGAAAAACAATAATGAACAATGACCCATTTTCTTTGGTACTACTTTGAGAAGTGGTGAGTAAATTTCTCTTTAGAGGCAGAAAAAAAATCATTGATTCCCAAGATGATCATAACTGACTCCTCAGTGCTGAAGTAGCTGAGGAAGACATTGTGAAAACAAGCAATGAAGGTATCACATAGTTTATTTTAAAATGGTGACTACCCATAAAATAAAAGTTATAATCCAAAGTGCTTTGTTTTCTGTAAATTCAAATTATTTAGTTAAGAGATAATGAATTCAGTTATCACGAATGAAGGCATTTAATTAAAACAATGAGAACCAATTGTTGGTGTAAAAATAAAGCAGAAGATTATACACTTCCATCACATTATAGATGCATTTTCAAACATTCATTTATAAGTTAATTAATGAATACCAGCATCAGAGACTACAATTATATAGCATTCCAGTTAAGTTGAGAATTAATTGAAAGAGAAAATGTATTTGAACAAAATGAAGAACTTATCAGAAATGAGCTTCCTTTGGAGTTGAGCAGAGGTCATACATCTGGCATTATCAATTCTCTATGACATATTTTCTATGTCCCTGTAAGTATACTACTTTATAACATCTGAGAGCCTCTATCTCTATGCAGAGAGTCTCTTTACAATTGTAAATATGACAGGGATAATTTCTGCTCTACTGCCAACCTTTGGAGAACTTCTTTGTCCTGTTTTCTATGTGGCAATGTGGGAAACAAAGCTTGGCATGATACTCACATGATATTCACAACCAGCGAGGAAACAGGACTAGTCAGGTTTCCATGAGACTTGAAATCATATTTATTTATTCT
Organism: Bramus lutescens; assembly: GCA_001685075.1. Taxonomy (NCBI): domain Eukaryota; kingdom Metazoa; phylum Chordata; class Mammalia; order Rodentia; family Cricetidae; genus Bramus; species Bramus lutescens. The sequence goes on along the minus strand of LOEQ01007043.1, from coordinate 11,295 downwards.
GTAAAAGTTTTTGCACATAGTTTCATGGTACTAAGGTGTTTCTATTAGTGAACTTGAGCTAGGGTCTGTGACCTAATTTGATTTCCATTTAAGTATCAGGTGCAACACAATGCTTTTTAATATGTAAGTTTTTCATTAGCTGTATGGTCTTTGAATGCTATTCAATGTTATATGGCTTTTTGAATGTTGCTACTAATACTAATATCAATGAAATACTCCTTATATTTATATGTGGATTTATATATCCTCAAATAAATTATGTTTTATTAAACAATTTTTGAAATAGGATTCTAAATATAAGTATATATATATTTATTTATAGGTGTGTTTGTACATACTTTCATAGAAAATATTCATATATTTGCACATATGAAATCAAGTTTTTCTAGAGTCTAAATTGCCAATTAGCTAATTTCAATTAAATAATCATTTGTGAAACCACTGAAAACATTGAGCAATAAGTTAGCTATGTAGTTAACTAAGCACTCATTTATAGTTCATCAAGTGGCTTGTTTTGTTTCCCTCATGAGTAAACATGATGGTCTCTTCTACAAGAGCATTTCCAATGCTGCACAATTTAAAATCTTCAACAAACATTGCTTGAATTTTCATCTTATCATCAGAAATAACTAACAGAAATGAAAGTCCATAAAAGTGATGATATTCTTGTAAAAATAATGAGATACAGATGGGCAAAGGCTATCTGATTGATTGCTGTAAGTATTCTCAATTTGTTCCTGTTAGATTATGATTAAGCTGTGTAAATATCATGAAATCTGCATATCTGATAATAGTTCATAAACACATTACAAAAAGTGATTGACATTTCATATGTCTTAAAATTTTTTCTGCATTGTATTAACTAGTCTAAATGTCTTTTGTATATTGTTTACAGTTGTCATAGGACAAGAAACAGAATATAATTCAATGCAGCTCAGATGCACCCCCTTGTGCTCAAATCAGCAGGTATGTCAAGAGGCCATCACTATGTTTATTAATAAAGTATAAGTGCAAAAGACAGGCTGGAGAAATGGTTCAGCAGTTGATAGCAGGTAATACTCCTGCAGAAAACCAGAGTTTGGTTCTCAGCACCAACACCAGCTAGGCTCACAAGTTCCTGAAACTCTATCTCCCAGTGATCTGATGCCCTCTTGTGGCTTCTGTAAGTATCTGCACTCGTGTGTACTTACCCCACACAAATGCATAAATACACACACATACACAAAATTAAATACAAAACAAAACACATTTTGAAAATGAGAAGGCAGTTTGTTTTACAACTTGCTTTATAAACCCCACTTTGAAATGAGGATTTCATTAAGTGACTATATTTAACTTATTTAAGCAATATATGTTTGAATGCTAGTTTACATTATACATATGCATGCTCACTGGCTTAAACCCAGTAATCAATGAGTATATTCTTAAATAATTTTAAACTATTAACTTTTATCCTACAAAGTGTAAGTTTTCAGTTTTTTTTGGGGGGTCGCATAGAGAGTACTGCAACACTTACACTCAGGAAGTTTCAAGTCAAATGAAACAGTAAAAGTATAAAGATCTAAGGTGATATATTGATACCAGTAAAACAATAAGGAACTTTAAATTGCATGAATACAAAAAAGAGGCTTCTTTTATTTGAGGGTAATGACAAAGATCCAGAAATTCAATTATTTTAGAATAGTGCTACTTCTAAAACAGAGCAAGAAATAGCTACAAAATAATGTCACAGTTGCTTCTGCCAAACTTATTCTGTGCCAGCGTAGTAAGGTTGTTCTCTCTCTCCACACTGCTGTCCATACTTCTAACACAGATGCCTCAAGCACTTGCTATACACAAAGAAAAGTAAGAGATAAAGAAACAGCTTGTGCTATGTGTCAGAACATAAATGTAAAGAAAGCAAAATAAGCAATAATTACATAGAAAAGGAATAAGGCCAGAAACTCTGTGTGTTGGCCATATGCATTCTGGATGGAGCAAACTAGTATGTTCTCAGGCACTCATACCCCATTATTTTGTAGCTGCGCTCTGTAAAGCTTTCAATATGAAATCAACCCCTTCCAAGCAAATTTATCTCATTTTAAGTGTTGAGTGTCTTGTCATTGACATCTGATGTCCTAGTAACAATACCTCATCTACTGAAAACACTTGTCCTTCCCACATCATTACTGCGTCTTGCAGAAATTCTTTTGGGTGCCAAAGCTTTTCAAGTTTGCCTTTAATGTCACTTATGCAATGCAAATGAGCTTCTCTGCTGCATCTGCTCTGGTTTTCTCAACACTGTGTTTACGTTGTATAACATGACTGACTATCTTAAATAATATTGGAAGAAATGCCAGTTTTGAAGTGATGGTTCCCATGGCAATAAAGGAAGGCTTGTGGTTAAGCCCGGGCAATGCTCTCAGAGAAAATTAAGGACTGATAGCTGCTACAAGGATATACAAAGCAAACAAGCTTGAACCTCTCCACAAAACTGTCATCCTCAAATCAATAGAGGAATCTACATTCTCTATTGACCGTTCTATTTTCACCGAGTTGGTAGTCTGAGGGAAAATACATGCTTCCTTACTCAGTCCGTTAGTACAGTTAATCAGGTTAGAAGTGGAAACTTCTATTTTACAGAAGTAAAAGAAAAGCCTAAAGCTGCTCAGAATGCACAAAAATGGGATATCAGAAAAAGTACAGTTTCTAAGAAGGTCAGGGAGGAAGGCATCTTCAGAAAGAAGGCGGCTGCTTAGCTACAGTGATGAATTAATCCTGAAACTTCCTGGAGTGTCCTGTGGGCCCAGAAAGATGACCTGACTTTGCATTTTCCATTATTCCATAGTGTGAATGCTTCTGCTTGACATATAAAACACAACCCAGTGACCCAAAGAATGGCCAGAGGCACAGAAACTTTTAGAAATGTTCTATCTGCCCAGAAGATACTGATGTGTAACCTTCCAATCTTGTCACCTTCATTAAATGTATTTTAAAAAGAAAAAGAACTTCTCCCATCAGGTAAATGGTAGACAGACAACTGGTGGGCTTTATCTCTTTTTCTGGCCCAAATAACAGTCAAATAGCAAGCAAATGGTAGAATTTTTCATATATAATTCATTCTAAACTGAACAAAAAATAATTTTACATTTTTAACATGATAGCCTTAGGAGAAAATATGAATAAAGTATAGGACTGACTCTACAATAGTCCCTGATTTAGTTTTATACACAAACTAAAACACATAGCTTTTTTATTGTAGCAAAAGAAATGATGTTTTAAACTGAAAAACATGGATGAAAATACTTGAGTGAGCCATAGGAATCTCCAACTGGTTCCTTGAGGGCAACCACCATGTCTTTCACTTCTACATCCTATACGTAATTTATTATGCATTCCATTATAAGAGAAGAAATTGCATGATCCAGCAGAGATTTTGACTACTGGTGGCATTATTGATTTAAAGCATACTTTTATCCTTATACTTACAGCTTCCAAATTTCAGTGGGCATGAATGTGCATCCATTGGAAAATCCTCCAAGTGCATTGGACATTCAGCTTGAACTGTAAGCCTAGAAGCCAAAATTCCACTCTTGGTTTAAGTGGATTTGCTAGTCAAGATAAATCACTTGTTACTGGTTTTAGTAAAATTGGAGCTTTATATTAGGCTTATAGAGGTTTAAACACAATAAAAATAAATTATATATGTATTTGAAAAAAGGTTTGCCATTAACATCACCATCAATATTTAATAGCTGAAGATTCTGAAAGCTCTGTAATGTAAATAGTGACTTTTTTCTCATTATATCATCAAATATACAAATATAGAAAAAAGCTTATATATTACTTCAGTATATGGTTTCTTAAAGACATGCCATTTTTGAATTTGTATCTTATGCTAAATAGGAAGATATGTGTTGAGACATACATAAGATATAGATAGCTGTATCACCTAAAAATACATTGTTCACAGTAATTCCTGGCTAAATTATAGGTAAAAGTCTAGTAATTTTGAATATATAATTTATATATCTGACCATAATATGATCTTCGAAAAGAATAACCAGATAAAATCTATTATGAAGAACATTTCTAATTATTTCCATTTAACATAAAAAGCAAAGTGAATAAATAAGAACTAAATGGAACTCAAAGAAGAGTCTGTTCTAATTGAGCTGAGAAAAAGGCAGTCATCAGACTACCTGGCATAAAAGTCATACAGTATACAAATAGAACACTCTGTAACTGTTCTTAATATTATATAATCTCTGGACAATAATCTTTAGCAGTAAATTGTTGAAACATAAAGTCTTTAAGACTGTAGCATCTATGTATTGAAGTATTCAAAAACAGGGAAAAGAATAACCCAGTGCCTCCACTGTAGGCAATGGCCACCTAGAAATCAGTCCTCAATTCCTGTCTCTTGTTTCCTCTAGGCACAATAAAAAACAGCTTTAATTGCTAAAATGTAGTACTTAACTTTTCATATGACATTATAAGACATCGAATGCATGGAGCATGATGTCTGTGTGCATATAACACTAATAACATTTTGTTTTTCAAATTCTTCATTAATCACTAACTTTGGAACCAACATTATTTTATTAGGATTATAATTTTTAGTTCTATGTCATTAAGCTAATTGATCTTAAAATATTCATCAGAATACTAAAAAGGTAATTGTAATGATCAACAGCTGCATGTATTTCTATATTTTCAAGAAAGGATGAACTGCATGAATTTGATGTTACATCATTTTTAATCATAAAATACTAATATTATATGGTTAGGCCTAATACATGATTTAACCAATTTAGTTAATACATAAAAATGATGGATTTTTTATGTATAATGGAAAATTACATACAGATTAAAACACATACTTAAAAATCACTTAAAATCGCAGATGCTACAAGATGGGATATGGAAAGGCAAATTGCACGCTTCTGCAAACAAATTTCTAGTCATATACTAAAGATTTTTAATTAAAATGGAATGTGGAGAATACCAAAAGTATCAATTTTTAATAACCAGGAGACTTTCAAGCTTAAAATTAAATTCACTATAATTACTTAAAGTCCATACTTTTATAAAACAAGATATGAGCTATTCGGTAATTTTAGGAAGATGTTCCACTTGTGCTCCTGGTTAATGATAGCTTGCCCAGCTGCTGGGGCACAGTTTCAGGCTTTGCAGTATGTCTCAACAACATACCTCATGGTGTAGAGCAGTGTCCCATCATCCTGGATTCGAAGCAGCTTGTTTGGCATTGTCATGTTATGAGCCACCGACTTTTTCCCATTGTGAAAGAAAGTATCTGGGGTCCAGATTTTGCTAGCCATTAAATTGTTAAGTCGAAGGATATTCATAGGACCTTTAAATTTTAAACGCTCATCTTTCCATTTTTGTCGAAAGAAAACATCTATTGTATATTCCTAAAACATAAAATGACAATTCATTTCAACACAGTAAACATTTTAGAAATAATAACATACTGTAAAATTCAAGAGAGAGTATATTCTGAATAGTTTACAGAAAGCTATACTGAGAGAAATAAAAACATCAGAAGATTAGTCCTTTAAGTTATGAAGAAATGTTGCCTATTACAATGGGATAAAGTATTTGTATGTGCATAACTAGCTACACATTCTTATAAAAGAAGGGAACAAATTTACTTTTTTACTTTTGCCTGTCTGATGAACAGTCTCAAAGGAACTGCAGTACTAAGTGCATCATTTAAAGGTGCTCCCTGATGGTGCATGCGTGGGCAAGACTGTATTTGCTGTTTCGTGTTATTCCAAGAGTAACTGAACACGTAACTTTCCAGTAGTACAAATAAACAAGGAAGAAAAGCTCTTAAATGTATTCTCAGATCTGCAGGAACTATCACTTTCTGCTCACAGTGAAGTTGTTGAAGACCATGGTTTTTAATTCTTAACAAATGGTGATCCATCATAATGCTAGCCACATATGTGTTAGGAAATGAGGAATTCAAAAACATTGTAAGTGATGACTTACAAAAAAATTGTTAAATCAGTTCTGATACAAAAATTTTCACAAGATTACACCACTTTTAATCTGAATTTTTCAAATAATAAAAAAGTGGAACAACCCTATTATCAGTTTTTAATAATTCATCTTAGTTTGTCTCTCACTTTCTCACTTCCCTTTCTTCTTATTCCATATTTTCATTCTTTCTCTTTCTCTCTCCCTCTAGCTCTCTTTTTCACCTCTCTCCCTCTCCCCTCTCGCATACACATTTTAAATGAAATAGACATTTACAATGGTGATTATTATAACCAATAATCTGTTTGTCACCAGTTATTGTTACTGTCTATGTATTTGTGCAATCATGTATAAGTAATGGAAATGTTCTATTACACGTCTCAAATTCAGAAACAATCTAACATGAGCCAGGAACCCACAGTTCAAATTACTCAGCACCACAATCATCTATCCTGTGACTAAGGCCAATTATGCCCACCTAAACCATTCTACTGGTTTTCTTATTCGACGTTCCAAAATCCACCTTCCTCCAAGAAGGAAAGCACAGTCAGGCTGATCACAGCAATACCCTGTCCCTGGTACCAACTTTCAGTTTTAGTGTGTATTTCTACTGCTGTGAAAAGACACTATGATCACTGAAACTCTTATAAAGGAAAACATTTAATTGGAGCTAGCTTACAGCTTTAGAGATTTAGTTCATTATCATCATGGCGGGAAGCATGGCAGCATGCAGGCAGACATGACACTGGAGAAGGAGCTGAGAGTTCTGCATCTTGAACCACAGGAAGCAGGAGACTCTTTGCCTTACAAACCATGTAAAACCTCAAAGTCTTCCTCCATTGTAACACAATTCCTCCATCAAGGTCAGACCTCCTAACATTGCCATTCACTATGGGCCAAGCTTTCAAACACATCAGTCTATAAGAGCCATTCATATCCAAAACTCTGCAGCTACTCCCACCAAGGAAAGTTCTTGTATTCTAGCCAGTGTTAAAGGTCCACATTCCCTGCCGTTTCCCCCACATAGCAAACTCTGCCTGAGCTGAGCACTGTATTTTCTTTGATCTGCTAGAACTGAAGCCACTCTCTTTGCTCCTGTCCAAAGCCCTGCGATAATGGAAGATAACGCCATTCACTAGTGTGTTTTTCTCACTTGGCTTCCAAGTATTTCACAACTTTTCTAGAATGGGATTGAGGCATTTATATGTACTTTACATTATTTTGCTTCCTAACATGAAAATGTCTAAAAAATACTGCGAATATGGTGCGTAGACTCAGTGAGTAAGGATACTTGCTGTCAATGAGGATAATAACCAGTTAGGTTTCCATAACCCATTTGTTAAAAATAACAAAGAAATTCTCCAAATTGTTCTTTGACTTTCACATGAATTCTCTCTTTTCTCATCTATCTGGAATACAAAAAAATTAATTAACTAATACCATTACAAATACAGTATCATTATTCAAAGGAATATCCAAGCATCCTTTTTTGTTTCCCCATTCTTAGTTATTCTCTCATGGTCCTTGAAGAATTATTTCCATGAATTTTACACTTATCAGTTTCATTCATGTGCTTATAAAGGTAAAATACATGTTATCACAATTTAAATATTTATATAAGTGGCATTCAAAGCTATACCATTAAAAAGTATTTACAATCTATAAAACACTTAGGTTAATTTTGCTGCCATAAATCACTATATTAGAATATTATTTCACAACATAGACATTTTTCCTTGCCGTTAAATAATTTCTCCATTTTCAGATGATCAATGTCACGATTTCACTGTGAACATTCGTTTTCAAGCCTCCCATACAAAGTGACGAAAGTTAGTTACATGACTAGTGTAAATGATTCCAAGTACCATCTGGCAGATGTCTGCAAATTTTTAAAGTAATAAATTCCAACCATCTTTTAAAATAATTTGATATTCTCTTAATTGTGCCTTCATTTCATTTAATTAGTGTCTTTTATGTTGATTATTTCTTACAAAGTTTTAGAAGCACTTCATGTATTCTATGTTACAAAGCATCTATGTGATATGGCAGGACAGAATATGCAACTCTACAATAAATAGCATAAAGATGTACAAAACTTCACATATATACATATAGCAATATATGTTGCTATATAAATATATATTTTATAACAATATATTTTATAGCAATACATATATTACTATAAAAATGAACTACCTCTGCTTTTCACATACAGGTTTTTTTGCCCATCCATATCACTATGTGCATAAGATAAAAGGTCATTTTATTACTGATAAAATGAAGACATCTGGAAATTTCCATTTGGGCTTTTCTCAATTTCCATAAATTGGAAATATTATGACTATATTTTTGTATTTACATATATATCATTTTCCCATATTTACGCTTTACATTTATTTTTAATTCTACTAAAAATGAAATATGAGACTTATGAGGTTTTAGAACATACTAAAGATTTTGGGAGAAAGATTTTGTTGTAGAATTTAGCCATCTCTAGAATTTATGATAATTCTGTCCACTTACATCTATTGTTACATTAGTGTTGGACATGTCTCTATGCTATATTATTTTAATGGAGACATGAAAAGATGAGACTAGAAGAGAAAACATATTTATTCTTTATGAGTGAGTGGTGAAAACAAATAGTAGAGATATTAAGAATATTATGGAAAATGAATCATAAAAGAAAATACGTGTATATTTGTTTGTGTGTGTACACGCATGTGTGTGTATTCAAAGTACAGAAAGAATAATAAACTACCAGAAGAGTTGAAAAGCACAAAAATATCAACAATGTCAAATAGTGTGAAGAGATAAGGAAATCTTTGGATTAGAGAGTAGAGAATATTCTGTAGCTTAAAAGAAAAACCATTGCTGTTGGTGTGCTAGTCATGAAGCAGCGTGGTGTATCCCTCTGGGTTCAGGTTGATCTTTGCTAGGTTTGCCTTCGTTGACCAGACTAACACTCACAAGACTGCCATCCCATAGGAACCCAAGAGCAGCTCAGCTTGGCATCAAGTATTTCAACATTTTTTTTAGCCTCCTCCAGGAATCATAGATCACAAAATCTTACTATTTCAGAACTATGACAAGAATACACACACACACACACACACACAATTCAAGCTATTGCCAATGTTGTTTGAAAAGTAGAACTTTTTTCTTCTAAAGCATCAATGTCTATATATGTATTTACATACAAAGGAAATATACATATATAAAGATTTATATCAATTTAAATGTACAGATTTAGATAGATAGATAGATAGATAGAT
>LOEQ01007042.1:54964-66541 GCA_001685075.1 Bramus lutescens | reverse complement strand
GATAGATAGATAGATAGATAGATAGATAGATAGATAGATAGATAGATGGGTAGACAGAGGCAGATGATAGCTAGAGGATTGATAGAACTATCTGTTTATACATTAGTATAGTATAGGTATATACAGAGAGATAATCTATTGCTTCAGATTACTACTACAATATTACCAATCCTTATAAAATTGTACTTTTAGTGATCAAGCTAACCTATCATGATTGGCAAATTAACAGTCAAAATGCCTATGTTAGAAAATCATGCATTGCTATGACAAGTATTCTACTTTGAAACATGAGACCCATAAATAATGGAGAATTTGTTATGTACCTAGTGCATATGTAATGCATTGTCCCTCATGGTCACCTACACATCTAGAGAGTTCTAGGAACCTGAGAGAAAACAGAAAAATACAGAGCTGATGATGATATATTGAAATGTTTTTTTCTACTTAAGGACTTTAATGTCACACAAAAAGAAGTATGAAATAAGGTGAAACTAATGTATGACTCTATCTCTTGACTCATGACTTTATGTATAAAAAATGTCTAATTTGGGAGAAAACAGAAGGAATTTTGTTAGAATTTTGTAAAACTGTATAAGGAAAGAATATAAGACTTGAAAATGAGATTGAAGATGATGATGGACATTAGTATTCTAAAAACTAAAAACTTCATCAAAAATATGTAACTAAAAAGTAAGAACCCACCAGAAATGGCACAGAGATTTTTGATAAAAATAACAGGTACGGAAATGAACATGAAAATATACCATCATTCTGGGAAGAAGACACTAAGAGAGAATTTAGATAAGGCCTCTTTTCCCTTTTCCCTCTTAAAATATCCATGACATTTTTTGTCAAAGGGTAAAAAAAAATCTACATTAACACCAAAGTGTTTGACAAGAATTTTGAACACTTTTCATATTCTGCAAAAAAAAAAAGTAGACTCTGCATCACAAAATGAGAAAGAATTAAGTTGGAACCAGCTGCCAACCCAAGCCCAGAACCCGACATTGGAAGGCACCTAGGTCAAGAGATAAGATTTGCGGGGTGGGGGGTGGGGCTGGTTTAGTGGTCACATTTAACACAGGTGCAAAGAATTCTCCCAGCAGGAAGCTCCATGATCTGCCAGTACCCAATTTCTTCTCATCTGAGACACACTAAGGCCGGAATTGCACTCTACAAAACGATGGATGCTTTTGACTCTCATCTCACTTATATGCCAACATCCTTTCCATAGGTTGTGCTCCCTATGGAAAAATACTTGGAAAGGGGATGGAAAGATGTTTCAGTGATTAAGAGTTCATACAGCTCTTGGAGAGAACGAGATTTGGGTCCCAGAACAAATCAGACAGCTTACAACAGCCTATGACTCTAGCTCCAAGATCCAGTGCCCTCTTCTAGCCTCCATGGGCACCCATGTTAATGTGCACACACATATATGCACTCACATATACACATAAATTAAAAGTAAAATATTTTTGAAAAGAAATAATTGGGAAGATAGAAATAATAAATTTCTCGTTTGGTATAGACTTTAAACCTTAAATTTCTGAAGTAATATTAGCAGTCATTTCTTTATGTTTATGAGACAAATTGAGATTAAAAAATCCAGCAGCTCCAGGCAAAATCATTCAGCTCTGGTTTTGTGAAGAATATTGATGTCTCTTCAAGATGCTCTTCTGTCTCCATGGCATTGTCTTTGAAAGGAAGTAATGTAAGTAGCATCATAAAGTCAGTCATGTGAATATACTTAATTTTGCTAAAGATTCTTTCATACTGTTCTGCTTATATGTAATTCATCCGCTACTGATAAATATTATGTTTCAGAAATGCTTCCTTATTTGTCTCACTCCTGATTTTAGTTATTTCTAGTTTTCAGTAATTATAAATAAAGCTACTGAAAGCAAACAAAAATGAGAGAGAGAGAGAGAGAGAGAGAGAGAGAGAGTAAAGAATACCCCTTCTGTAATGAAAATACCCAAGACTAGAATTTGAACTATTTAGCCTCTTCTGGTGAATGAGCAATAAATACAGAACCTTAAAACAATTCTCAAGAAACCTAGTTACAGGGAAATCCTTAGTAAATGTGAAAACACAAGGCCACAGGGCAGTGTTTCTTTGGTATCTTTGAAAGACCAACAGACTAAGCCTCAATAGAACTGTGAAACAATTGAAATAAGAAGTAGAAGTGTTAATTATAAAATTGTTGTTGCAGAAAAATCAATTAGTCAAATAGAAAATAGGCTTAAGAAACATGCAAAATTTCAAATAAATTAGCACCATAGGAAAAAAAGTAGATAAGGTTCTTAAATTTTGATTCTTCTAGCTTCTGGAACACAAACATGAAGAAAACATTTCCACACACACCTAGTCCAGTAAGGATGGTACAAAAATAAAACATAAGAACCTAGATTCTATTAAATGATACCAACTCAGAATTCCAGAACCACAAAAAGTACATAATTTCTTTCAGTTTAAAGATTTTTAAAATGTTAAGACTCTTATAACCCTCTAAACAAAATAAATTATAGATACTTTAATCTTATAAAATACAATAATATATCCAAAATTTTTAAAATGCACAGTAGTCTTAGATAATTAAAAGCAATGAAAGGATAGAGATTGTCTATTTTAGGGAAGGGGAGGGTAAAATTTCTTCCTTTTGTTGTAGATTTTTCAGGTTTGTAGTTAAGGTACCTTAGATGATATCTATCTTTGATGATAAAGTGTGCTTCCTGGATGCAGCAGAATGATGGATCCTGTTTTTGTATACAATCTGTTAGTCTGTATCTTTTTGTGGAGCAATTAATTCCATTGACATTGACAGCTATCCATGATCAGCATTTGTTGATTGCTGTGGGACAATGGTCTTGTACCCTGTAAAGATTTATCTCTTGTACTTGTTTAATAAAATGCTGATTGGCCAGTAGCCAGGCAGTAATTATAGTTGGGGCAACCAGAAACCAGAATAGGAGAATTCTGGGAAGAGGAAAGGTTCAGTCTGCATTTGTCACCCAGCCACAGAGGAAGCAAGATGAGAATACCTCACTGATAAAGGTAATAAGCCACATGGCTAACACAGACAAGATTTATGGGTTAATATAGGATGTAAGAGTTATAAGAAACCTAAAGTAACAGGTCAATCAGTTTATGATTAATGTAGACCTCTGTGTGTTTCTTTGGGACTGAACGGCTGTGGAACTGGACAGGACAGAAACCTCTGTCAACAGTTAATTACCATTATTTTGTTGTGGTGGTGTGGAGTTTCTCCCCCTTTTGATTTGAACATGTTTTTATGCTGACCTCTAGACATCTGGATTTAAAATGATTGCAATTCTAGGTGTTGATATCTGGTTTTGTCTTTGTTGATTGAGTGCTCCATTGACTAGTCTGAGATTTTTTAATCTTTGAGGGGATTTTTTTTTCAGAGAGGGGGTTGAGATACCTTCTTCAGCTTGGATTTTTCTTTTTAGCACCTACTGTAGATCAAGATGTGTAGATAAATACTGCTTAAATTTGATTTTATTATGGAATTTTTTTTTCTCCAGCTATGGTGCTTGAAAGTTTTGTTGGGTATAACAGCCTGGACTGTCATTTCTGGTTTCTTAGTGTTTGTAGAAAATTCATAAAGGGTTTTCTGACCTTTAGAGTCTCCACTGAAAAAAAATCATTTGTCATTCTAACAGGTATGCCTTATTATGTCACTTGCTCCTTTCTCTTGCAGTTTTAGCAGTCTTTCTTTGTTCTATATGTTTAGTGGTTTGCGTATTATGTGTCAAGGAAAATTTCTCCTCTGGTCTTGTCTATTTGTTGTACTGTATACTTCTTATTCCTAGGCATTTCCTTCTTTTAGTTGGAGAAATTTTACTCTATTATCTTGTTGAAAATATTTTCTGTGCCTTTGACCATGGTTTCTTTTCCTTTCTCTATTCCTATTATTCTGAGATTTGATCTTTCATGGTGTTACAGATATTCTGATGTTTTATGCCTGGATTATTTTTATATTTAACATTTTCTTTGACCCAGGTATTAATTTCTTCTGTCTTGCCTTTAATGCCTGAGATTCTCTCTTCCATTTCCTGTATTCTGTTGGTGAGATTTGCTTTTGAGGTTCCTGTTAGAGTACCTAAATTTTTCATTTGCAGTTTTCCTTCAGTTTCACTTTTTTTATTAATTATATTTCTACTTTCATGTCTTGAATTGTTTTCATCATTTACTCCACTGATCGTATTTTTATAGATTTCATCAATGAATTTATTTATATCTTCTTTAATGTCATAATATTTATAATGTTATGCCCAGTCTGTGGAGATCCCAAAAGACCACCAGGGAGACCGACTCACTGAAATGCAAAAGCCAGGTTTATTATGTGCATGATTATAAGCCGTCAGGGATCTCATCAGCTCAACAAAGAGAGGGGGTACCCTGAACTTCTAGAGAGCATTATTTAAAGGCAAAACCCAGAAAAGTTACATTAGGAGGGTGAGGGGTGGTGAGTTCAATCCTGACTGGCTTGTGTCTAGGGACTTTTCAGAAATTTTATTTTCAACCCTTGTCTGTTACTTGTCAAGTTTTCTTATCTGCTGACCTTTGGGTTGGGACATTCTGTGGTTATCTGTACTTTCCAGATGGCTACCCTGTTTTGCCCCTAGCTATTTCTAAGAACTGGAATGTTTTACATACAATACTGTATTATTGCAAATACAATAACTTAAACAAGATACAAGATGGAGGTGGAAGACAAAATGGAGGACCTGTGGTTCTTTAATCATAGTTATTATGAAATCCTTGTCATGTGAGTCATCTATTTTGTATTTCTCAAGGACCACTCTGCTAGGTTTTCTGGGCTCTAGTGGAGACATAGTGTTCTGGCTTTTATTGAACATGTTTTTATGCTGACCTCTAGGCATCCTGGTTTAAAATGATTGTAGTTCTAGGTGTTGGTGTCTGGTTTTGTCTTTGTTGATTGAGTGCTCCATTTCTTGGTTTCTGTTGCCTCTCTGGATTTTAAGAGCACATGGTATAAGGTTGGGTTGCCTAGTAGGAAATGCTTCTGAGCCCCTGCCATATGAAACTACCGGGAATCTAGGCAGAACTTATTTCAAGGTATTGGAAACTGACATGCAGAAATGAGGGTGGTCTAGAAGGGGCTAAGAAGGTCCATAGGAGGGAGGACACCTGGGTAAGCCATGAGGGTCCAATTCCGTGAAAGGCATGGCAAACAGGTTTCCAAAGGATGTCTTACATTTTGGCAGGCAAGGCAAAGAATGTTATGAGGAAGGAAGGCTTTGGGAAATGGTCCACTTAGTCCTTGAGAATGTGGGCAGAGGAAAGGGTGCAACAGGTAGTCTGCTACAAAGCTGAGGATAAGACTGGGGAATAGGAATTGGAGGTTGGGAGGGGGTGAAAATAATTGACCTTATTTTCTGATCAGTGTGGCCAGTGGATCCAGAGAGAGAGCATTCACATTTTACCACTGTAAATAGTAGTATAGCTCCATTAGAAAAGGGTTTGTCTAATAAACTACTGGGGATCAGGAAACCATTACATTACAAATGAAAAATGCAGTAGAAATGTGTTGGTCAAATGACAAAGAAATTTTTATTTTTAAAATCATAAAATTTCTTTCATGACTTTACATTTTTTCATTTATTTGTTATTAAATACACACACATGAACACACTCATAAACAGATGTTATAGCATACATCTGGAGGTAAAAGGCCATCTTCAAGAAATATAAACTAAAATATTTCATTTTCCAGTAAAATATGTAAAGTGTGGCATTGATGTGATAGAATATTTAACCAGAGAGTTGCAGTTTTTAGATACACTAGTGTAGACAGAAGTTTCTGTCCCACCCAGTCCTGCAGCCATTCAGTCCCAAATAAACACACAGAGGCTTATATTAATTATAAACTGCTTGGCCTATTGCTCAGGCTTATTACTAAATAGCTCTTACAATTTAAATTAACACATAATTTGTGTCTACATTTAGCCACATGGCTTGGTACCTTTTCCCAGTAAGGCATTCTCATCGAGCTTCTTTTGCGTCTGATTTATGACTGCATCTTTTCCTTTCCTCTTCCTAGAATTCTCCTAGTTTGGTCACCTCACCTATGCTTCCTGCCTGGCTACTGGATAATTAGCATTTTATTAAACTAATATAAGTGATAAATCTTTACAGTGTACAAGTGCATCATCCCACAAGGCTGGTGTGAAATTTACCCCATTTGGCATTTGCTGCAGAAAACATGTGAAATCCAGAACTGAGTACTGATATGTAGACAGAACTCCAGGAAAAGCACTTTGGTTCCCATTTAAAAAGCCAAAGAGAGAGTTTATCATACCAGAGAGATCATGAAACTGCCCTCTGGGTAGTTCCCCAACTCTAGCTTCCTGTAACATGAAGTGCCAGCTTGTTGGGGTTTCTGTCCTACCCAGGACCCCACAGCTGACATGTCCCAAAGAAAGTCACGCAGAGATCTCCATAAGTTATAAAACTGATTGGCCCATTAGCTCAGTCTTCTTATTAGCTCTTGTAGCTTATATTAATCCGTTATTCTTATCTGTATTAGCCATGCGGCTCAGTACCTTTTTCAGTGGGGTAGCTTACATCTTGCTTCTTGGGTGGCCTGGGCAGGAATGTGGAGGGAGCTTCCTGTTTCCCAAAATACTCCTATTCTTATCACCCCGCCTCTACTTCCTGTCTGGTTGACCCCAACTTCGCCTTCCTTTGAGATAGTTCCCCAATTCCAGCTTCTTGGACCACACACTGCGTGTAAACGCTTGGTGGTGGCAGCAGAGTGGAAACAGATCCAGATTCTACAGATAGGGGAGTGTGAGGCTAATACCCTCTCAATCCTCTTGCTACTTATCTACAGACATCGAAGTCACTGAAGAAGCACATTATAACACATAGTACCAGCCAAACATTCAGTTTTATTACTTAAGAATTAAAAGTAGAAGATCTAAGAGACTCAAAAATAGAAGACAGGAAATCTGGAGGGAAAGACACCATGACTTTTTTTTAAATGTTAAAAGCAAAGTTCTGAATTCAATCCAAAATTGAGCAAAATGGATAATCAGCATGGCATAAAGCATGAAAATCAGACTAATCAGACTGGAGTTTAGAGCTCAGACAAACTATAGATAGTACACATAGGGTAGTTCCAAACAGTATCTTGGAGGCTTTGAAAAATGCAAAGACCACAAGAGGGACAATAATACATTCAACCTGCATCTAAATACATTTTTTTCTCTGCTAAAACAAAAATATAATTTCCCATGGGTATTTTTAAGGCTCCAAACTTCACAATAGATACTCAAAATAACCAGATAAAATACAATATTACTATCTGGAGAACCAGAAAGATATTGGTTCAGTGTAGGTGATAATTAAAAAGGGGGGGCATATGGGGCAATAATAGTGAGTTTAATGTATTTATAAAGTCCCAGAAGGGAAGAAGAGTAAAGTTCCAGGAAAAGAAATGATTTAATTAGTGACCTAAAGTTCCCTGTTTAGAACAAAAATACATGCTCAAATTGATGTGTAAATCCCAAAGAAGATGAATCTAAATACATCCTTACAGAGAGACTGTAAGTATGATGGCTAAGATTGATTGTTCACTTGATGGGTTTTAGAATAACCATACCAGGTTTTTCAGATTATATTAGTTGAGAATGGAAGACCTACCCTAAATATGGGTGGTACCATTCTATGAACTGGGGTCCCAGACTGAGTAAGAAAGTAAGAAAGACAGGGCAAGCTAAACATAAGCAGTCATCATTTCTACTTCCTGACTGAAGACACTGCCTCCAGATCTTACTGCCATGGTTTCCTGCCATGATGAACTATATCCTTAAAACTCTGAGTCAAATAGGCCTTTCTTTGCTTAAATTGCTTTTCTCAGATATTTGTTCACAGCAAGGAGAAAATACACAACACAACACAATCAAACTACTAAGTACTAAAGGCAATGACAACCCTGAACCAGGCAAAATACCTGGAGGAGAAGTAGGATAGAGTTTCTCACAAACCATGGAGTGAAAGTCTGTCAGCCAGATTCAGATACCCACTGAAAATATTCTTCAGAAACAACACAATGAAACCTAAGAAAATTATTTGATATCAGACCCACTTTACAATAACTATTAATGAAAGTTTTCTAAACTAAAGTAATACTAGAAATGAAATTAGAACACATGGAACAAAAGAAAACACCAAAATACTTTCTAAATATGGGTAACAGGCTATTTCCCCTTGGAGTCCTTAAATTTCTTGGAGTCAAAAGTTAAAACTATAACATTGTCTCAAAGGGTTTTGAAAACCCACAGTGATGAAATATGACAATACATAAAGAGGAGGATAATGGCATGAACAAGCTGGCAGTATTTCAGTATTCCATTTGAAGTTGATGAAATATTTACTCTCATTACATGTGTGATAATGTCCTGTAATCTCACAAAGCAATCATTCTTAATTATTTGTTTGAGTAGTAAAAATCCAGTTTGGTAAAGCAGTATCAGATAATTATTTTAAAGTAAAACACAATCATACATAAAAAACAGTAAATAGGAAGTGGAGAAGGATTTGAAAGAAATAAAAACAAATAAGGATCAGTGAGATGATTTAGCAACTAATACAACTAAGCTTCATGACCTAAATTCATTACACAGAGTCCATATAGTGAAAGGAGAGAAATTTGTTCTCTAACATCCACAAACATAACATGATATGAGTATGCGCACACACACACATTAAAATTTAAAAACAACTAACAACGTGTTAAACTTAAATCCAAACATATCAGCTAATGTAAGTGATCTGCGCACATGAACTAAAGGATGTAGAATAGCAGACTTTCTAGCAGAACACAATAAGCAGTCTGTGTGAAACTCACTTCACATGTGATGTTTTTGAGCAGCTCAGAGCGAAATAATAGTCTAAGATCCCAAGTATCATTATTTGGTTTCAATTACTGTGATAAACACCATGGTCTAGAGCAACTTGGGGAAAAATATATTTATTTTAGCTTTCTGGTTATAGTCCATCATGGAGGAAAGCCAAGGCAGGGACTCAAGTCAGAAACTTGGAGGTGGGAACTGTAGCAGAGGCCATGGAGGAGTGTTGCTTCCTGACTTCCAGCTTCACATGCAGCCACAAGTCTTCCACAAGGAAAAAAAAAACCTCTAAATGGGTTACATTGTGTTTAAAATTATATGTAGAATTGGGAGAGAAAAGAAAAAGGGTAAAAAAAATCCTTAAAAAATAAATAGAGCAAGAAAAAATAAACAAAGTAAGCCACAGAAAGATGGAATAAGCATAGACAATCTATTATATCATTTGCTGTCTTTAAAAAAAATTGGGTGCTAAAAGACCTTGGATTATAAAACTGCTATATTAAAACAACTTACATATTTTCAAAAATATCTTGACATCAAAATTTAAGTCAAAAGACGTGTTACTTTGGAAAAGATGTTATGCTTTTATTTCCACAGGAAATGAGAGGCTATGAATTCATTCCAGGTTAAGGAAAATCAGGTTTGATAGAGGAAGACCCCTGAAAATCTGACTACAAATATAAAAAAAAACCTAGAAGAACTATAACATTATGGTGTATATTTTACCTGCTCAAATATAAAACAAAAAATTATTATTTATTGACTGCTGTACAACACAATCTATGCCTGTATTAATCCAGATATGCACTTTACCTTTAAAATTTTATGTGATTTCAGAGCAACTAGAGTAGACATCAGTAAGAATGGATGGCCCAGGGGATCCAGCATTTCACAGTCCTTCTGTTACAGTCTCTTCAGAATCGTGCATTCAGAGCAGCTTCACCGATGCTGGTTGAGATGATACAGCTTCACAGAATATACCAGACAGGGCTTGACCATAATCCTAAATTTTCTAAGGGTACACCAAAAGATAAGAGTGTCCACAAACAACAGGAAGCAGTCTAGAGTATTATGCCCACATTCCCCCAAAATAGGTTATGGATGTTTATTATCACTTAAGAGTTGTTATTGGTAATGATTGGGAAAAGAGCTGAACAAAAAAGATTAGATTCAGAGATCTTATTCTAAAAAGAAAAGAGCAGATATAAAATGTCAGGATAAAAAGGTAAATTATTGAATCTACTTCAGTAAAAAAAACTACTAATATAAATATTTTACATTTGTATGGACTTGGGTTTATTGATACAAATTTAAAGTTAATTTTTTATACTGTGTATATTTCCACTCTTGTTTGGGGTACTGTGCTTATTCAGCTTATTTAAAAATGTAATGTTCAATTAAGAAATACAGATTGATAGTCATTTATAATAGTCAAACTCATAGTCATGTTAGGTATATTTTCAAGGTCATACACAGACATATTTAGATATAAAGATGGTCTCCAAACACTTCAAAGACCTACAGAATATGGAATTAAATAAGTTTAATAACCTAAGGCTTTTCATGACAGTGACACATATCTGCTCCCGGCAGTACCAATCTACTTCAGGGAAGATGATGGACATAAAAGAAACTCTGTATGGTGTTTGTTTTCTTTATGGCAAAAGCTATTCATATGGGCAAAGAAACTTCTCTTGCCTCAATTTCTGATTATATAATGTCAAACTGAACCAGCAAGATGCAAGAAAGATGACTGTCAAACTTTGCTAAGATAAATAGGACAATTCTTCAGAATCCCTACTTCACAAGAAAGTCTGTCAGACATGCTATGCCTGTAGAGAGTTGTAAGCCTCAATGTTACTGAGAAACTGTGGATGACTGTCCAGGCAGCCTGATATCCCTGTCATTAGATAACATTTCATTCTTCTGGGGACTTTGATGGAGCTAAAGACTAAACAGTTAAACTCATAGCTTTCCTTAGTTATGATAGAAAGCAAATTAGGTATAAAACTTTAGACTCACCAAGATAAGATAGATAATAGAATATTTTCTCTAATTTTTCCAAATACAATAGACTGGTTATTGTAACTCTAATTCTTACTTGGTATCTATTTTTGTTGTATATACTTTTCTATGTTAAAATTAAAATCTTTTTTTAATTAGACAAAAAGGGGGAATGCTATGAAATAATCCTTCCATACACTATGTGAATATATGTCTTTATGATTGGTTTAATAAACAAGCTGACTGGCCAATAGTTGAACAAGATAAAGTTAGGCAAGAAAGCCAAATTGAGAATGATGGGATGAGGAAGGGGAATGTCAGAGGAGAGCAAGTCTGACACACAAAATGGGATAGAGGTAAAAGTCACAAGCCTCAGGGCAGCACATAGGTTAACAGAAATGTGATCTGTTGTAATACCTAGTTAGTAAGAAGGCTAAGCTATTGGTCAAATTTTTATAAATTACATTAAGTCTCCACGTTGAATTGGTTATTTGGGAGCAGGTCATTAGGGCAAGAAAGCTTCATCTACACTAGGGAAATATAGCTACACTAGTTTTTTAAAGTAAGAGAAACTTAAAAAATAATAAGCTGGTGGGGTAAAGAATTTTCCATTTGATAAAGAATGTATGAAATACATGGAAAACTCAAAGGAAAGTGTGTAAAAACCTAATAT
>LOEQ01007042.1:34647-52529 GCA_001685075.1 Bramus lutescens | reverse complement strand
AAGGGGCCAAGGCAGTTTCTTTATTAACCAATGAAAGTTAACACATAGACAGATTACCCTCCTACATCAGAGAAAGAACTAAAATCGGTAAGCACAAATTTCATCTTAAAAAATTCTGAAAGAAGCGCAACATAAATGTAATGCAAGCCAAAGAAAAGAAACAATAAAAATTCCAAGAACCCAAAAATCTGAGACAGTAAAATTAATAGAAACAACTAACAAACCAAAACCTGATATTTGAAATTATCAATACATTTGTAAGCCCATGGTCAATCTAAGCAAAAGAAAAGATAGAATTTCTAATGTTGCAAGTGAAGGAGAACAATATTGATCCCATTCTTCACTGACAACATGATTGTTTATATATAACATTGTCAAGAATTATTAAACATAAACTCCTGGAATCAAGACTATTTACAGAATTTTTTTTACAATATCTGGTAAATAGACAAAAGTCAAGTGCTAAGGAGTGAGCACTGAGAATTTTAGAGAACGTATTTGTGTTAGCACCAAGCAAAGTGAAGCAGTTTGGAATGTGCCCACATGCTGAAGATATATGTAAACAAAACTACAGAACTATGATGAACCAAAGGCCAGAAACACAGGTCTACATTCTCTGTGTCCACATATGTGAAGAATCTTCCCAACTCTATTTGAAGAGCTAATGCTATCCCAATCAGCAAGTTATCATGTGAATTTTCACAGAATGTTTCTAAAGTTTATCTGGAAAGATAAAGTGTTCAGAAAAACCCATAACCATACTGAAGAAAGGATCCCACCAAACTTCAGCACTTACTATACATTTTAATGTCCAAGACAATGGACTATTATTAAGGGTAGGCAAGTACACCAATGGACTAGAATAACCACAAAGAAACTCACCCTCCCACATAATTCATTGTTTACAAAAGCAATGGTAGTTCAGTAAGGAAACAATACTCTCCAACAACTCTGCTAACAAAGGTAGGTATCCACATACAAAAAGATGAATGTAGTAGACACCAATTTCACAACTTTCATGGAAATTTTGTCAAATTTACAGTAGCATAAAATATAAAATCTACAAAATTTCTGTGAGGCAACAAAGAAAAACCAAGATGAAGTTAGATTTGACAAGGAGGTTTTAGACAGAGCCCCAGGATCATAACAGATAAAAGAAATCAGCAAATTGGACTTATTAAAATTAAACATTCTGTTTTGCAAAAAATAGTTTAAAAAATGAAAAGACATGGTATTAAAATAATCAAAGGAAAGTTCTATTGATTTTCAAAATGCATTTGAAAATATTTTCAAAGCATACTTTTATCCAAAATATACAAAACCTTTTGTAACACAACAGCTCCAAACTTGATGTTAAAACTGGACAATAAATCTTACCAAAGATGATGTACGGAATGTAAATCAGAATATAAAAGATTCCCATCTTCACTAGGCATCTATCATTAGGTATTCTGGGAAACGCCAAAGCTTTTGACATATTAGAAGGACTACTTGTTAGGAATTGGATATATGAGGGGAAATACAACTTTTAGGACAGTGGATCTATGCTATATGACATGGTTAGGGTGAATACATGATATTATGTGTTTTTAAAATGCATACAATGTACAAGACAGACTAAATCTTTATAATTCCCCATAATCTTTACCTAAAGATAATGCATTAATATTAGTTTAGTTGTAGCCAATGTAGCAGATTAATTAAGATGCTGATACTAAGGAAGAAGACCTGAGGGTTGGTGGGTATTTGAGAACTCTCCTTTCTGTCTAAGTTTTATATCCTAAAAGTACTCTGACAAATGCATTCTATTCCTTTATAAAACTAAGACAAACCACAAATAAAAATTAGACACTTTCAAATCTGGTACTTGATAAAGAAACTAAATTTGTCATTTTTGCAAGGCTTTTTAAAGTTTATAAATAAAATTTAAAAAGAGAGATAAATCATAGATTCAAGAAAGCTGCATGCAAATAAGATATTTGAGAATGGAATTGAATGTAGAATTCCCAAAACAAAATTGTATTAAACCAGACATGAGAAAGAGCTAAATAGACAAATCCGTAAAATAAATATTCAAATGAAAAAGAAAAACATGAAAATATGCTAAGCTTTATTGATCATTGGAGAAATTGAGTTGAAATAATGAGATACCATTACATGTTGTTATAGTTGCCAATATTTAGCAAAAGAAAGTTCCATGACAGTTCTAGAGATAATATAAGGCATGACTAGAACATTCATGCAGGGCCAGTGAAAACCCAAAATGGAATGGCACTGTGAAAGATGATTTCACTGTTTCTTTGAAAGCGAAACATTTAATACACAGTCCAGAATTCCTATCCCTAGATATTTGAAAAAGAAAAAATGGAAATATATGTTCACAGAAACCTGGTAACAAATGTTACACTGATTTTATTCATAATCGCCAAAGGAAACAATGAAATGCATCAGGTAAATTGTGTTTCAATATGCAACAGAATGTAGTTCACCAGTAAAGAGGGAAAATGCTGACAAATACATCATAGACAAACCTCAAATGTTAAGTGCTAAATAATAAAGTCCAAGGTCAGAAGGATGGATCAGCAATAATAGTGCTAACTTCCAAACTGACAACCCAAGTTCAATCCTAAAAATCAACATGGAGGAGGAAGAGATCCAAGTCTGGAAAGTTGTACTCTGATTTCTCCATGTATGTACCACCATGTGTGTACGTACCCATGAATGCACAGACAAAAATCAATAAATAACTGGAATGTCAAGGAGTTTGCTGTGAGATTGTGTCTCCTAGAAATGTCCAATGCTGCACCCATAAAGCCTCAACTACATGATTGCCTAAAGATGAGCTGAATAAGGACAACAATACACATGGCAATGTGGATGGACAGGGTGGGAGGTCAGGATTCAATCCAATAGAGAAAACTATAGGCAGCTAAGGAATATTGAGAGTATGAGAAATGATACTACCCCAGGGAAGTACATATCTGTTGGTTATCCCATACCAAGTGGTCACACATATACATACACACAAAACATACACACAGGTAACTATAATGGCTGAGCAGGTTGTACTTATATATTTAGAAATGTATATGTATGTACATATATTTATATAACAACATGTGTTGAACAAAGGGCCCATGAATTTGCAGGAGAGCAACTAGGGGTATAGGGAAAGTTTGGAGGAAGAAAACGGAATGGTGAAATTATGTGACTGTAATCTCAAAAAGTAAAAGAAATAACTGGAAATAAATAGATATATAAGTGTAAAAGATTTAAAGTAGAAATAAAATCAAGCCTAAAAAGATCACATACTGAACTTGGAATATTGACACACACCTGTAATTCCAGCACTTGGGGGCTGAGGAGAGATTTAAGTTCAAGGCCAGTGCAGGGCTACATAGTGTCTATGCCTTGAAGAGTGATATACATCTTATTTTTAAGTTTAAAAATTGGGGATATAAAATGGATCCGTTGCTGTCAGAATAGAGATGTATGGAAAGAAGCGTGCAATGGCTTCTTTAGAGTGTCAGAAATACTTTTAACCTTGATTTTATTGATTATATAATTGCACATGTAAGACAGATATATGTACTAAATAGCTTGAATCTAACGTATAAATATTACACCTTAATGACATTGACTTTAAAATAGACTCAAGCAAATCCTCGCAGATGCTCAGCAAGTTCTTGCTCTGCAGGGGTTCTGAGCAATTCTCATCATGGCGATGCTTGCCCACCCTGGCTCTACACACTCCATCTGTGCTGCCACTGCAGATATCTCTATGGAGCATCTTTCGTAAGAATGAATGGCAGAGAGAGGGGGCAATGTGGGATGAAGTACCTGTACACTTCAGTGCTCCAATTGGTCTGAAAGTTGTAACCAACATTCGCTATTTCTCTTCTATTGTACCCATTCTAAATTCTTCTCTACCCCCAGCCATAAACCCCAATGGACAGAAGAAACATTAATTATCTTGTTGATGAGAATCACTGACAAGATTATAACTAAGAAGTCATAAGAATCTTTGGAACCAGATAACCCAAAGTACCCCTATAGCATCCATATACTCTATTTCAATTGAACCTTGCTCTTAAACATATATACCTTTAAGGAACCATGTATGACCTGTGAATTTTAGCCACAATGACTTACAAAATCCCATACAGTGGCAGCAGGCAGACAACAATCTTTATAGTGAAGCAAATGTGGCAGAGTCAGACCAGTCATTAGGAAATCCACCATCTATTACGTAGACCACCACATAGAAGGTGAAAGCCATGGGGGCTAGAGAAATGGCTCAGCATTTAAGAGCACTGGCTGCTCTTCCAGAGGACCAGGGTTTGATTCTCAATATCTATATGGTAGCTCACAGTTCCAGGGAATCTGCTGCCCTCACACAGACACACATACAGGCAAAACACCAAAGCACGTAAAATTTTAGAAAAGAAGTTGAAAGCCTGGTAGGCTTTTGGAATGGCTTCCTGAAGGCTCAGTAGCAGTACCAGCTCAGTAGAGCTATGTAGCAAAGGTATGGAACCACCAATGTATAAATTTATGTTTTGATGCCATGACTTCAATACCAATAGAAACAGGAGTAGCAACACAAGAAGTCCCAGTTGACAGTCTTGCCAACAGATCACAGGAGGAATTTGTGCTTACTGTGTAAAACTCTGACTTCTATAAGGTTTCTGTTATCCAATGGTCTTTATGGTTGGAATCTGAGACACATTAAGAATGGGTGTTATGTAAGAAGAATAAAGCTCCTGTTCTTCCAGAATAGAAGAAGCGAATGTAGTCAACTATCACCAAGTAGACAATTAATATTCTCAAATAATAGCATCATCACAGGTACAGGGATGGACCTCCATTGATGGAATATTAGAAGGCGACAGAAAACATATTGGCTATCTATCTATGATAGATAGATAGATAGATAGATAGATAGATAGATATTCTATCTATCTATCTATGGGTGTGTGTTATGTGTGTATGTTTATAGTTTTATCTTTCTACCACCTTGCCTATTTATCCTGTAGGTTCCTTGTACATCTGGTAGCTACAAGAGAAATCAATATTATCCGGATGCATATTTTTGTTTAATTGATAGTTTGAAGTCTCTTCTGCAGTGGATGTTCCTATTCTAAAGAGAAGACATGATAAGGTATGGGCCTCAAGGAATCAATTTCAACTAAGACACTTTACCCCAACTTCTCCAAATGCCTGAGAATTTCTGTTTTCAAGTAGACAACCGTGTGATCAAATGTCCATAGACACAGTGAGTGGAGAGGACACAGGACTGCTCCTAGCAGCTACTTGCAGTGTGCTATAGGCCTTGCATCCTGCGTGCTTCTTCAGTAAAGAGATCTCATGTTCAAAATCTCCACAGGGTACAGGAACTATGGGAGACTGGGGTTCCTAGTACAGCACCCACAATCTTTCTTCTGCCCCTTCACCCTTGGCTCCTGTGATTCTAGAAATTAAGCAGCATTGTCCTAGACTCTGCAACTGTTTTGGCCCTGCAGAAGCCATGGTCTATTAACCATCACCACAATTTCCTCGGGTCAGGTCTTAGCTGCTTTTCCAACCTTGCCAACCATTGTGTTAATTGCATTTCCTGTCCTTTCAACTCCCTCCCAGCGCTCCAGGGCCCCTATTGTCTTCTGAGAAGTGCTACCATCCCTCTGGTGATTACTGGGCTGATTCTTAGCCTCTTCAACTGTTAGTTTGGCCTGCAAAGGAGAGCTAGATTTGAATTTTACTGTGATGCCAACATCATTTGCCCCAGTGCATCCTGGTGGTGGGGCTGGAGTATCTTAGCAAATGTGTGTCCCCAAAGCCTTCTCACCTCTGGTGATCTTTTAGCCTCAGATATATCCACTCTATCATGATCACTTCCTTGATCCTTTTAATCCATTCCTGTGCCGCTGCCATAGAAATTTTGGCATTTCAATAGTATATCACTATAGGAGAAATCTCAACTACTGTTCCATGCTACCTTGGGAGATAGCAGCTTTGGGGATTTTTTACATTTCATTTTATATATGTATGTATGTTTTGGCTGCATGTATGTCTTTGCACCACATTCATAACAGTGCCCCCTGAGGCCAGAAGAGGAAGTCAGATCCTGTAGGGCTGAAGTTATGGTTATGTGGGTTCTGGGAGTCCAATTTCAGTCCTCTATAATAATAGTCAATACTTGTATCACAGGCATGCAGTGCCCGTGGAAGTCAGAAGTGGGCATGGATTCCCTGGGACTGGACTTTTAGACTGTTAAAAGCTGCCAGACTAGTGGTAGAAATCAAACTCAGGTCCTCTGCAAAAGCAACCAGTGCTCTTAGCCACTGAGCCATCCCCCCAGCTCTTAAAGCAGCTCAGCGGGAAACATTAGGGTGTGTCACTAATTGTAGAGTTAACAAAATCTGAGGAAACCAGTGTTTTGAAGGGTCCTCTCAAGCTGTGTGTGAGAAATCTAGGTATTTTTAATTAGAGCCCTAACTCGAGTGTAAGAAATCTGCATTAGTTGAGCATTCGTTCATCTATAAAATATAGGCAGCTTTCTAGACCTTGCATTTGATCTTCAGGCTTGTCTGTGTGTTTGTTTGTGTTTGATTGATTATTGGTGATTATGTGTTTTCTCACTGCATGATAAAAGGGTAATTTGTAATCTACCAAAGAGATTATAAGACTAACATTTAATATTCAATCATTTGTTATTCTTTTCTCAACTTGTTATCTATGATGTTCATGAGATTTATTAACAACTGCTTAATTTCATTATCTTAATATGTGTCCCTACTTCATGAGTTCTGAAAGCCTGAGTAAATGCTGATTTGTGCCCCAGAACTGGAGAGTTGTTTTAAGTCACCATGAAATTTTAACATTCAGGCTGCCACTTGTGCCAGGGTAAGTCCATGTCCCACCTACCACCCTGGACTGGAAATCACTGGCCACTAGACAGTGATCCAATCACAAAACTCTCTTGTGTCATTTGTTATTTAGGAACTGAAAGAATTAATTTTTAAAAAAAAATAAGCAGATACAGAGGAAGATGCCCAAGTGCAAAAGATTCATTGGAAATAAGACTGGGCTAGGGGTATGGGTATATGGAACTGCCAATATGATGCCATGTCGGTGGGGAGATTCCAAGCAAAGAAAAAGTGCTTGTGAAGAGTTCAAACTAGGAAGAAATTTCTGAGCTTGAATACAGTTGATTTCTTCATTGGCTGAAGACTGCACTAGAAAGAGCCTGAAGTCTGCTATCCCTGCTTTCTTTTTTGATTGGGGACCACTATGAGAAAAGCAAGACCTCGGGTCTAAAGCAGCTGTGGATGATCTGGTTGGCTTGGGGTTTGGGGTATTTAGAGCTCTCAAATGAAGATATGCAAATGGCCAATAAATATTTGAAAAGGTGTTCCATGTCCTTAGCCGTGAGGAAAATGCAAACTATAACTTCTTGAGATTTTTATCTCACCCCAATCAGAGTGAATGCATTAAGAAAACAAATGGCAGCAAATGTTCGCAAAGATGTGGGGGAAAGAGGAGCCTTTATGTTCTGCTACTGGGAATGTAAAATGATGAGATTGCTATAAAAATCAATATGGATGTTTGTGGAAGAACTAAACCACGTAACCCAGCTATCTCTTTTGTGTGTAGACACTCTTGGCACAGAGATGCTCAAACACCCTGCCTATACACCCATATTCATTGATGCACTGTTCATAACAACTGAAGAATGAAATCAGCGTAGATGTCAATCAATGGATGAGTGAATAAAGAAATTGTGGTAAATATACACCATATGATTTTACTTATTCATAAAAGATAAAGTGAATCTTGAACTAAATGTGGGGGCTTACCTGTGGATTTCAAGCATTTAAATGGCTAACATAGGAGACTCGCCAAGAGTCTGAAGCCAGCCTGGGCTTCACAAAGAGCTCTGGGTCAGCAGCATCTGCAGAGTGAAGCCCTGTCTGAAAAATAACTAAACAAAATTAAGTCATAGCAGTTGGATTATTGTGAATGGAAACTCTCATGTCCAACGAAGTACTGCATGATCCCTCTCATCTGAGGAGCCTGCGTTGAAGTTTGCATATATGCATGCATGTGTTTATGCATGTGAGTGTGTAGAGGGTTGTGAGATTAGAAAGGGGACCACAAATGGAGCAGAAGCACTCTTAAGGGGTAACAAAGGTGGGCAAAGGAAAGGTAACGGAATACAAAGGATACGGAAAAAGAAGGTGACAGAATGAAAGAAGGGGACCAGTGAGTAGGATATGGGAATTAGGAGAGAAAAACGGGGGAAAAACAAGTAAGAGCAATGCATGCATGAAAATGTCAAGGTGAAACCCACTATTTCCTATAGTAAATTTAGAAAACTGCTTTTTTTTTAAAAAGCATTGATGCATTGAAAAGGAATTAAGCTGGAAGCTGCCCACTATCCAAACTTCTCACAACCAGACAGTCTATGCTAACCAAACCCCCACATCCAGGTAATCTATCCATTTCGAAGGAATATCTGAACATAGTGTTTCCATAGCCAAGAATATTTTAATTTTAAATAAAGAATAAGAATAAATCTTGTGAACTTTGGGCATTAAATATGAAAGACTGTAATAAAGCTATAAAATGCGACAGTATAATATAGAAATGATCATAGGCAAATACATTAATGAGACAAAATTGAGCTCAGAAATAGAACCACACTTATGCTTTCGATTAAGATTTGAAATAAAAGCACTAATGTTGAAGAGAGGGGAAAATCCTTTCAACACGTGGTGGTGATGCAGTGGATAACCAGTTAGAAAAAAATAAATCTTAATCTCTACTCACATCTTACAAAAAAATTATTCTAAAATGGATTAAAGACCTAAATTTAAACCCTGAAGCCACAAAGTCCCAGGGAAAAAAGTGGAAAAGAGTGCTTT
This sequence comes from Bramus lutescens, assembly GCA_001685075.1. Lineage (NCBI taxonomy): Eukaryota > Metazoa > Chordata > Mammalia > Rodentia > Cricetidae > Bramus > Bramus lutescens. The sequence continues at coordinate 43,605 of LOEQ01007042.1, read as the reverse complement.
TGAGGCAGGAGAGCAGGCAAAAATCTTAGTTGGAACCCAGAATCCACCATTTTAATGGGAACTGATAAGTTAGACTGTGATCAAGTCTAAAGGTTTTCCTTATCAAAATATGTGAGAAAGAGACAAGTTAAGAGAAAATGATAACATATATATAATATATANTATATATATCTGATGAGTGTCCCAGACCTAGACAAGGCAGACAGATAGATAAATAAAGATGGGGGAGAGGGAGGAAGATATGGAGAGGGAGGTAAGGTAGGAGAGGAAGGGAGGGAGAGAGGGAAGATCTTCTACAAGAGAAATTCAATTGGGCAGAAGCTGCAGCAGATGATAATGGAATATATGTGAATCATCAATAATTCCAATAAAAAGTTCTCAGTACCATTAGATATTAAGGAAAAGACAAACTAAAACCAATAGTGTGTTACTGAACATCCAAGAAAATAACTAAAATTTGAGAAACAAGATCCAATGACAACAAATCTTAATGAGGAGGTGAAAAGCCCAGAATTCTCCTGCTGGCCATGAAGGCTTGTTAAACAGTGAAACCCTCCATAACAGGCATTTGCATTATTGCAAGTTTCAACCTAATTTATTCTGTGACCCGATGACCCTGTTACCAAGTCTATTTGCCCAGCAATGGCAAAAACATCTGCACATGCACAGCCACGACTACAAGGAACTCAGTAGTGCTATGTTCTGCATCTTATATGACTTGGTAAAACACAGCTGAGCTGAGCAAAGGAGCACCAACACAAGAATTTATATTGTACCATTCAGTTAACATAAAATTCCAGAGTAGGCAAAATTTGGCACAGATGGAGAAGGGGAGAATGAGTAACTGGCTGCCTCAAGGACAGAAAATTACCTTGGGAGACATGTAGCGTCTCTGAATCACACGTGTTTGGAAAATCTCTTCAAACTGTTCCCTTTGGAAGTATGTGGGTCACAACATTAGGTTATATGACAGTATTTGAGAGGTAGGACAACTCACAAACACCACACAAGGCCATGTCAACTCCAAAGTGACCACCCCGCATGGAGGCAGATGGATGGGAACTCTAGGACCCTATAAGTGGGCAGCAACTCAGAACACAGATTTAGAAAGAATAGCAACCTGGGCAGTGGTGAGGCACACCTTTACTCCCTGCCTTCAAGAGGTAGAGACAGGCAGTTCTCTAAGTCCGAGGCCAACCTGGTCTATAGATAAAGGTCCTGGACAGCCAGGACTACACAGAGAAACTCTACCTTCAAAATAAAAACAAAAACAAAAAATAGTATCAGCTAATGTGTATATACCCAGTGACACAGCTGCTCCAACTGTACATATCTTCACACAGAAATGTCTCTACATACGTGTGTGTGTGTGTGTGTGTGTGTGTCTGTGTGTGTGTGATGCTTTCTACATTTTATTACATATATAGCCACCACCCTACTCAGGTCTCCATTGCTCTCCAGGTTGTCCTCCTGTCCTCCTCAGGGATGTAAATGTTCCCCAGGACCCTGCCCATTCTCACAACTGGAAGCCAGGAAAGTTCAGGGTGACCACCAGCAGCAGCTAATACACGCAGAACCCACTCAGGAACATATGAGGTCATCCTGCACAGATGACAGATCAGTGATTCATCTGGTTAGGATTCTGTAACCATTGCAACCCGGAAATTTGAAGGGGGTACAGTAAAAGGTGGCACACAGGCATCCAACCTGACCTTTCTTCAGGACACACCTAAAATGGCCTAAAAGGCCTAAAAGGCCAGAATGCTGGCCCTCAAAATTTAATGCTGCCTCTCCCGAGTCCTCAAGAGTTTCTCTAGCATGACTTTGGAAATGACTGCAACCACCCCATACCAGCCTGCTGTATACTGAAGAGGGGCCACCTGTTCCTCTTAAAGACCTCAGCCTAATAAACTCATTCAGTAATGAGAAGGAAGTGGCGCTCTCTCTTCCTTGATACTGAGAATATTTTGGCTAACATATTAGGGAATTTTTAAATTTATTCTCAGTGAGCATTGGGACCTATGCTTACCTCTCCTAAGAAGCTTTCCTTGGGACAGATTGGAACAGGAGGGAGTTTGTGTGCCAGAGACCCTGCCAAGGGCACTGCTATCTCCATACATAATCCTCACCATGGCTCTGTGGGGCAAGGCAGATTATTGCTGCTTTATAACTAAACAAAGGATCAGAGTATCGATCAAACACAGTGTGGAAGAGTCAGGGCTGCAGTTCCAGAAAAGGCAGTTCTCACACTGAGGATCACACCTTTCCAGTTGTCACTCAGCAAATATCTAGACCCCATGGAAGGGGCCAGGCCTGTGAGAGAGCTGAATGGTAGACCAGATGGACCTCCTGCTTGCACTGGCATCTTGAAGTGTATTTAAGAGCATGGGAAAAACTGGAAAGGAATATGTGGATACAGGAATAGGTAGAGGTGAGGGAAATTACTCTGACACTGAAGACTGTAAAGACAGCATGGCTGTTTAGAAATCTCTGTGTACAGGATACACAATTTGATGTTTTGACATGCCTCTTCCCAAGAACCCATCACACTGTCAACATTATGAACAAATCTAACATCTAAGCTCTGTCAAAGAGTCTTCCTTTTTTTATATTTCCTTCCTCCACTTTTTACAACCCTCTGCAATCCTCGGGCATTCAGCCATTGGCTTCTATCACAGCAGCTTAGTTTTAGAGTTTGTATTTGATGTAAGTGCAATTGGCTTCTGTCACTCAGTGTAATGAATCTTAGATTTACCCATGCTTGTTCCACAGAAAGGCTATTTATTCATTATTGTTGCTGAGTAGTATTCCACGATAGAGATATATCCTAGTTACTTCATCTATTCATCTGTTAGGGGATATTTTGACTGTTTCCAGCTTATCATTATTATAAAGCCGGTCACGATTGCATACTCATGTGCATTAAAGTGAGATGAGGTCATAGATCTGCAGGTGTTGGGTCTTGTCTCAATTTTCTCTGCTGAAGAACTGTGGTCAGGGTTTATTTGATTATTTCCTTTCCCTCATCCTATGATAACTCAGAGCTGATGCCCAGCGATGCCCAGTAAGACAGACTCCACTCACTGTATTCTAATGGGTAGCTTTATGCACCTGCGTGACTAGGGTAAGAGCTCCTCAGCTATCCAGCACAGCATTATTTCTGGGTTTGGTGGGGGAAGGAACTATTTCCAGGGCAGCTGGCATTTGCACTAAAAGACCGGACAAAAACTAGCTTCCACCTATGTTGGTGGCACCCACTCCTTTGTGGCCTGAATACAATGAACTGGTGAAGGAAGGGACTTGTCGTCTCTAGCTGAATGGAAACACTTATCCTCTCTATCTTTCATTGCTCCTGGTTCTCCAGCCATTAGGGCTGAAAAAACATCCCTTGCTTTACTAAGTCCCCAACTAGCAAACAGAAGTTCATAGGATTCCTCAGCTTCCCTAATCAAGAGAAACAATTTCTACAGCAAATCCCCTTTCATGGATCTATATCTTTGTTATTGGCTCTCTTTCTCCCGAGAGCCCTCACTGGTAAACATGCTTATGCAGAGACATGTGCCACAGTTTCTTATCCTTGTCTTTCAGAGACACTGATTAACAGACATTTCCCACAAGGATAGTGAGCTCCAGTCTAGCAGAAACAGCAGCAAGTCCTTAATGTGCGCCATTAATGCCAAGTGGCCAGGGACCTAACCCAGAGGCCTCAGCACTGACTCTAATGACTTTGGTCAAAGACTGAGTGCACCCCCATCCTACCACATGTCCTGTGATAAAAAGAAACAGACATCCCATGATGATCTCCAGGTGGAAATTTACCACAAAGAGAGAGGAAGTTACCTGCTCAGCATAACCTTTCCACCCTCACAGTTTGCCCTCCACTGCAATTGGTCCAGTTGTCCTCAGTGGAAGCCAAGAAGCTATCTCACACCCTTAAAGATAAAAACAAGAGAGTAAGGAAAGTTTTTTTTTAAGCTGACAGTGTTTCCCCCATGACTGTAACATTGATTAGATCTGCTGCCTAGTACAACACCAAATCTGTCAGAAGCATGGCTCAGCCATCATCTCAGAGGCAGCTGGCTTGCCTTCTATTTATCCCGTGTATGAATTCCTTTGTGCCGGTTTATGCATGGCAGTCCCTGGCTTGACAAGTTGATGAAATACAGTACACTCACTATCAATACTAAACCACACAGGGCAGGGCGACAGCTCGGTCAGTACCATGCTTGCTGCACAAGCTTGAGGACTTAAGTTTGACCCCTAGAATTCACATATACAGAAAATAAAAATCCAGGCTCAGGAAAACATGCTTGTAATCCCAGTGATGGTAGATCCCAGGGGCCGTGGGTGTGGTAGTTTCAAAAGAGATGCCCCCATAAGTCTTGGACAGGTGAATATTTGGCCGCCAGTTGTTAGAATTTGGGAAGGTAAAAAAAATGTATGGCCTTGCTGAAGGAAGTGTGTCCCTGAGGGAAGGCTTTGAAATTTCAAAAGAACAACATCATTTTGAGTACACTCTCTCTGCTTGACACTTTTGGTTGGAAATATAAGCTATCACCTACTGTTCCAGTAGCCTGCCCCTTGCCTGCTACCTCTACTCTACCATCATGGATCCTAACTCTCTCTCTGGACCTGTAAGCCCCAAATAAACTCTTTTTTAATTTAACTTTCCTTGGTAATGGTGTTTTATCACAGCAACACAGAAGAAACTGAGAATAAACCTGATCAAATAAGTAAGTTCCAGGTCAATGAGAAACCCTGTCTCAAAAAATTAAGGTGATTGGATCCTGAGGAATAATACCTGATGTTGTCCTCTAGCCTTAACACACACATATATACACCCACCACACATATCTGCACCCACACAATCAACCATAAACACAAACTCATGTGTTTGCATGCACAAAATTAAAAGTGAATGGAGAGATAGATGAATAGATAGACGATAGATAGAACATAAAATGGCTCCATTTGAAACCATGTTTGTAAAAGCCAGCTCTTTAGATTTCATTGCCTTACCTACTGTCTCTCTACATAACCCTCTCTGATGCTGTCATTAGTTGAGGGATCTAAGGTTAGGCTGCAAAAAACAAGCAAGATTTTCCAACTCCCAGAGCTCAGGAATGTGCACTCAGTTCAACATGTCATATTTCAATTCTGTCATCAGTGTACAATGAAAGTTGGTAAAGAATTAGCAGTTTCCAACCAGCTACTTGGGTGAATAGCTGCTTTTTTTATTCTTTCATTATTTAAGTTAATGCATGTGGACAAGAGTGCCCAAACTCCACATAACTGCTTCCTCCTGTGGGCATTAAATGGAGTCTCAGTCTCTCTTGTGTTCTAATAGGACTATGAAAAGGAAAGCTGGAACCACGGCTAAATTTCAGGACATATCTATGCTTGAGAGGATGGACATGCTGTGGAAGAGACCAACCACAGTGTCACTGGGATTCCATTTGCAGACTTTTTAAGTAGGAGGCATATTTCAGGGAGGGTAGCAAGAACTGTTCAGCCTTTGGTGTTGTCTTTTTAGAATTTTATTTCTGGCTGCCTTTTATGTTAGTTGTATAACTTTGGACAGAATGCATAGCCTCTCTAGTTCTCAGGGAAAATAAAAATGGTAACATTTCCTCCAGTACTTAGGACTGCAAGAACAGCAGACAAAGTGCTTATCAGGGGCCGTGATAGCAGCGGGAGCTGGCTGTCTGAGACTTCGCATCTTCTGTTGCCTTCCTTCTCTTGTTGATCCTCAAATATCTAGTTGGAGTCAGCCCCATTGACGGCTGCCTAATTTCTTGCCAACGGAAAGAAAAACATCAGGAATTAAATTAAGCCATGCTGAGTACAGTTGATATTCTGCACTGATAAGCTGTTTGCAGGCATTTGCAACCCCAGCTGGGGATGGAAAGAATGACTTAGGCCCCTGTCCCATCTGGTCGGGTACCATAGAACTCCATCGGATGTATTCTAGAGATGAGAGCATGGTAGTGACAGGACTATGTGATCATCACATTGGTGGACAGAACCCAAAGACTTTTATTTGCCATTTATGTCACGAAGCAGAAGATGACCCCGAAAATGCAATTACAAGGGCAGAAGATCCAAGAGAAAACTCTCAATGCCTACCCTGCCATGGCCACACAAAACAGAAAATGACAGGCTGTATGACATGCTTGCTGGAGCCACAGTATTGAAGAATCCTGGAGCTACAAGAAGATGAGCCATCCAGCAGGAGAAACAGTTCCTCTTAGTTCTGCTGGGTCTCCTCAAGCCAGCAACTTCTCTTCCTCCTCACAGATATGTTTATGTTGATAAGCGTTAGCAAGATCTGGCCCCTAGTCCAAGTTCATAACAACCACTGTTACTGTCAAAAAAACTTTATAGGAACACAGAGACATCTGTCTGTGTCTACATCATCTGTGCCTATGGCTGTACCATGACGTCAGAGAGGAGCAGAGGTGACAAGAGACTTGAGTGCCTACAAAGCCTAAAATGTCACCTGATCCATTACAGTAAAACTTCTGCTAACTCCTGCCTTGACAACAGTTTATACAAGTAAAACCCAAACTGTGCTCATTAAAACACTGCAATATTGGAACCAAATTAATATAATCGTATTTTTGCACAACAAAAAAAAATCTCAAAGTCCTGATTATGCAGGGAAGTCTCTGGAAGAATACTCAGAAACCACATCGGGCTTCTGAACACTGTATATCACCAGAGAAAGGAAATCTGTGGTCTGGGTGTCTTAGTCTCATTTTGTTTGTAAGAAACCTTAAGCAGGAACCTTGTGTGTTATTACTTTTTCAGAAAGCAAAGTGGCATAGGCCAAAGGGACAAGGAGTGAGGAAGAAAAAGAAGCTGGAATTACCGAGCTGGCTCCCACAACACATGGCTCACATTAGCTCCTGTGAACACTACCTCAGGATTGCTTTTGACACAGGAGAAAAGGGGGAAAAGATTGTGCAAACTCAGAGAGAGACCCACCATAATCCAGGCAGTATAAGGTACAGGTGTACCAGCCTGCGGTCAGAACCCTACAGAGGTGCTGGCCAAAGATGCAGTGGGAAGTGAGTTGGAAGACCCTGAAGTCATTGCCTTAAATTCTGAAATCAGGGAAGGAAGTGTGCTGAGCTTGCCAGGGCCATGTGGCCTCTATTTCTGGATTGTCCAACTGGTTATGTCAGAAACACCAATGCTCTTCACAGGGGTCTAGATTTTTCATACGCCACTTATTCATCTGCCTCTTCAACCCACAACCTTGTGCTTGTGTAGAACGGCTAATATTGTCAGCTTGCAAATATTTAGAATCACCTAGGAAATGGACCTCGGGGCAGGTCTCTAAGGGGTTTCAGATTTGGCTTACCTGAAGTAGGAAGTCCCGCCCTAAATGTGAGCATCCTGGACTGACTACAGAGGAGAAAGTAGAGTCCATGTCAACATTCATCTTCCTCTGCTTCCTGTGTAGAGACACAATGTGACCAGCTGCCTCACATTCTTGAACCCCTTCAGAATGGACTTGACCCTGAGAGCGGGAGCCAAAGTAAATCCTGTCTTCCTCAAGCTGCTTTTGTGAGGTACTTCGTTACAGCAATGAAAAAATACATAGTCCTTGGCCACTATCACAGCCGTACACCACTGCCCCATCTTGTTCCCCCCACAAGCCAGCAACTTCTTTTCTGCATCTTCCTCCCATCAAGAGGCAGTCAAGTACAATAAAAATTACCAAACTCTCCAGAACAGAGACCCAAGTTATTTAACCTCTGCAACGTTTTGTATCCTGATGTCCAGAATGGAGCAGATGGGTTGGGGTGACATGGGAATTACAAAGCATGTCCTGCCAAGGGTGTCCACCACAGATCCACAATATGTTGTGACTCTTGCTTACTCTTGCTCAGCAATGACACTACTATTTTCTGTTCCCATGAATTCTTCTTTTCCCTCTGTCCCTTATTGCCCACATTTCATTGCTCACTTCCTTTGTCTTCCCATTCAAGTCAGCTCATGTCATCGATCGAATTCTGGACTTTGGCAAAGTTCATATATTAAGTTCTCAACTTCCATGTGTCTATATTTGGAGACAGGGCATTTAGAAAGGTAAAAGTAAATTCAGGCCTTATTAGATAAAAACCAGTGTCCCTAAAAACAAGACAGCAGAGGCTGGGAAGATAGCATAGTGAGCAAAGAGCTTGCTGCCCAATCATGAGGACTTGAGTTAAATTCCCAGAGCCCACATAAAATGTCAGACGTGGTCATGCATGCTCAGAAACCCAGCAGTAAGGACACCCAATTAAGTCATTCCTGAGGCCTTGTAAACAGCCAGCCTAGTTTGAGGGATCCGAGACCAGTGAGGGTCTTTTCTCAAATACAAGGTGAACAGCTCCTGAGAAGAAAAAAATATTGTTCTCTGACCTCCAGGTGTGTCTACACACACACACACATTCACACACACTCAAAGTACCAGAGAGCTTGTTCTCTCTCCTCTCTTTCCTCCTTCTGTCTCTCTCGTTTCTTTCCTTCTGATCTTCTCTGTCTCTCTCTCATGCCCTCCCTCCTCTCCCCCTTCCCTTTCCCCATCTTTATACTTCTTCTTGTTCTCAAACCAAGGAAAGGCTAGTGATGACACAGAAATAAAAGAGCCAGCAAAAGAGCCCCCCCCCGAAACTGAACCTATGGACCTTGAACTTGGGACTTCCAGCTTACAGAACTGTTAAAAAAAAATCCTAATCTTTTAATCACCAAACCTGTGGCTGAAGAGGTGATTCAGTGGTTAAGAGCACTTGCTACTTTTTTAAAGGGCCTAAGTTCAACTCCCAGCAACCATGTCAGAAATCTGAAATTACCTGTAACTCGAGATCCACGAGGATCCAATGCTTCTGGCCTCCAGGAAACCTACATGGTGCTCTCAGGCACACACATGTACTCACACTTTCTCTCTCTCTCTCTCTCTCTCTCTCT
>LOEQ01007042.1:16017-34635 GCA_001685075.1 Bramus lutescens | reverse complement strand
TCTCTCTCTCTCTCTCTCTCTCTCTCTCTCACACACACACACACACACATTTAAAAGAGTAAAAGAGACTGCTTTTTTTCTAAAGCCAACTTATTGTCAAATTTCCAAAAGTCAGTATTTTCTCAAGGCAGCCTGAGCTTCTGCCTACTTTGAAAGGAAAGTTTTCTTCAGTATAAGGATGCTGTCTTAATCATTGATATATTGCCATGAACAGACATCATGACAAAGGCAATTCTTAAAAAAGAAAGCATTTCATTGGGGGCTTGTTTACAATTTCAAGAGTACAGTTCATGATCACGATGGTGAGGAGCATGGCATCACACGTGGCACTGGAGCAGCAGCTGATTGCTACATCTGGATCCACAGACACACAGAAAGGTAGAAACTGAGCCTGGCATGAGCACTTCCTCGAAAATGGCTACACATATCCCAACAAGAGCATCCCTATATGAGGTCATTCTTATTCAAATCACCACAAATGCCCAGGTCTCCCACAGTCTTTATCGCTTCTCTTTTTAATCCTTGTCGTCTTCACCTCAGACTTTTAAACCTGTATCTGACCACTGAGCACCTGGAAGCAGAGTTTGAAATCTGTTGACACAGTCCGACTTGGTACCCCTCAGACCCAGTAATTTATCATTTCTAAGCCTGAACTTCCACACTCTGTCTCAGAGTGGGTCCATCTAATCTTCTCAACTCAATGCTGTACAAAACAAAGGAGATCACAGAGAGCTAGGGATCACTGTATGGAGAGACAGAAAGACAGATACCCTAAGTTAGCATCCTAGTACGAGGTACTAGGTATCACGTATACTATACCAAGGGTTGGGCATGATCTGCTGGTTGACCCATTACAGATAGTAGAATCACAGAGTGTGTCACTGAGAAGGCCAAGGTTGGAAGCAGAGCAGTGAATTCCAGACACAGTTTTGATAACTTGACTGTACTGTGCTAAACCAACCTTGTCCCCTACGCCTGGGTAGCTTATACTTTCCCACGTACTTTCTATGGTCATGCTTTGTAGGATAATGGCAACAGAAGCTTGCACTGCTTGATGGCCATTCCATTCCTCATCTCCAACTCTCCTCACCATCTCTTTTCTACCACTATTTGTGCAGCCTGGAACACAAGAGCTGTCTTGTATAAACTGATGTATTACTACAGTGGATATTAACTTTTCTTCACCTCTCCCAGCAAGTCTTTGCTCTTCTCTTCACTCTGCCAACCCCTCCCAGCCCCTTACATTCTCACTGCTAGCAAGGCTCCTATGACTTGGTGTAATATCATGCTTTGGGGGCTTATTTTCCTTTGCTCCTGTTATTTTCACAGTTTGAAGATCAAACCCAGGGCCTCATGCATGCTAAGTATGTGCTGTAGAACTGAACAACATGCCCATTCTGTGAGCTCTGAGTTCGTCTTCTCTGCTGGATCACCAGCTCTAGGTCAGCAGGAAACTGACTAGTCTATTTCTGCATGTACCACAGGCAAACAAATTGCCTGCCAGAGCAAGAAGTCAATAAGTAATGTAAGCAAGGATGAAATGAGCGCAGGATTTGCCAAGGTTGTGACTTTTTCAACAAGTGGGATGAGAAGGAACCTAGGAGTCAGCAAGGGACCTATAACTGTGATTATCAAACAAGGGGATGAACATGAGGAAGATTCACAAGAGGAAAAACTTACAGAAATGGGGGGCATTACATCCCCACTGAAAATCTCAATATCAAACACACCAGGGGTGTTGTGGCAGTGGTAGCCAGGGAGTTTCACCTACTGTGTTACCAACAATAGGACTAAATCCTTGGACACTAACATCTTTCATAAGATCAAATGTTGTGTTCAAGTGCATGGGGACAAGAGAGCTATTGCCACTTTGAACTTAGGAACTCTTATGTATTCCCCAAATGTCCGCATTTCAGAGATACTCATGTGACCTTCTCAAAGGCGTAAGGATATGTACACACCAGAGTACATGGGATAGAATGCCTTCTGTCTGTGCCTTTAGGGACACAAGAAACATTTGTTTCCTGTGGCTGAGAAATCAAAGTAAATCTGCAGGCTCACCAGGGTGGTGAAACATTCAAGACTTCAAAGTTGAGGTGACAGTTTGATCACATGCATCTAATGCAGTGTTTCCTACAAATCCACTGAACTACAGCAAAGGATTCTGTCCGAATGAGTAAACTTGAAAAACCAATTCGGTAGCTCATGCCTACAGTTTTATCATTCAGGAGATAAAGGCAGGAGGGATGACGTTCAAGGCCATCCTCTGGTACATAGCAAGTTCCAGCCTGGGCTGCAACAGGCAGAAGGAGGAGGAAGAGGCTCCTCCTATGGATAAGAAGACACTATCATCAACTTTGCAGACTGGGAAGCATATGGGTGAGTGGCAATTGTCTTGGCAGTGGCAAGCCAACAAGTGCAGGAGGCGAGAAGCAATCTAAATGAGAATGCAGAGTCCTGAAGAGGCTTAAGAGTTGACAGTACTGGTGTCACCTCTGGAAGTGGGGTAGAATAATGAGAAGGCTAAGCTAAGGAGTGTAAATTGCTTGAAAGCGCTGTAACTGTCACATCCGCCACTAGCTGTGTGACATCATCAAGACTGGACACTCTTTAGCCTGACTGCCTGGCTACAAGTGCCACCTGGTTGTTTACTGATGTGAGGTCCTGAGCAACTACGTCACCACTCTGCTCTGTCTTTTTTGTCTCAGAACCAGGATGCTAATGCTTCTTTCCTCTTTCTCTTTAAAGCCAAGACTTGGGAAATCCGTACACCCATGCCTGACACATGGTAAATTCTTATGCAATATAATTATAAATGGATCTTGCACCCATGTCCGGCACATGGTAAATTCTTACAGCAATATAATAAAAATGGATTTTACACCCATGACCAATACACGGTAAATTCCTACAGTGATATTATATAAATGGGTTTTACACCCATGTCCAGCACATGGTAAATTCCTACAGCGATGTAAATAAATGAATTTTTCACTCCCCGCGACACTCTATGGGAAACAGTCTCTTGCTGACACTAGGGAGTCTGAAGAATTCTGCTTTAAGAATGAATGGAAGATATTATGATCAGGGAGCACTGAACACAATGGAGATACAACAGGATGTGAAAAGAGGGGTTTTGGAACCTCCTAGGTTCCACACCAACAGTCTCTTTCTCTTTGGAATTCTGGAAACCGGTAGCTAACCCAACTTTCCAGCAGAAGCTGAGAGAAACTTCTCCTGGAAATTCCAACCATCCATAAAAGGACACCGATGCACAGGGCCCAAGTTACATTTGTAAATTGCCCCTCTCATAACAAACCCACAGTCTGGAAGCTGCATTCAGACATTCAGGGCTTGTGATGAACTCCCAAGCCACATGACTGTCCTTCCACTTGACCAAACAACCACTAAACATGGGAGGACATCCTTTGACATGGATAAAGAAGACAAAATTCCAATCAAAAAGACTGGAGCAACCAGCAGAAAGACAGGAGACAATACAACTACCAAAGGAACAAAAAATAATAATAATGCATATGATTCAAAAAGAAGAAAAAGGGGAAAAGGGAAAACAGTAATTTCTTAGAAATTGAAAACATAAAAGTAGGATCCAAGACATATGAAGTTTGAAAGACAAGTTTAAAATATCACACGCTCAGCAGAGAGGAAAAAAATGGCAAATTCTTTTTAAAAAGACAAAATAATATTGCTTCCAAAAAGAAACATGGAAGAAAATAATTAGTAAAGCAATTCAAGCAAATTTTCAAAAAGTAAAAGATATGAGTCCCAGAAGGAGAAACCTCTCCAAGAGTCCCAAAGTTTGAGTTAGATGCATTCCTAAATCAGCTCAATCATGTTTTAGAAAAGCAACATTTTCAGGCAGAAATTACAGTCAGAGAGACCACACCAGGAAGCAGATGGCTCTGTGACTTTAAACAACTGCACCAGACACCACAAACAATGAAATTGCAAGCTCCTATCTTAAAGAAATATTTTCGAGATTCACACTGGAATTTATACTCAGGGATACTTTCTTGGTTTTTGTTTTGTTTTGGAAACAATCTTTTCCTCATTTTACACACCAATCCCATTTCCCACTCCCTCCTCTCTTCCTGCTCCCCCCACCTTCCACCAGTCCACTCCTCAGAGAGGGTGAGGCCTCCCATGGTGAGTCAACAAAGTCTGGCACATCACCTTAAGACAGGACCAAGGCCCTCCCACTTGTGTCTAGGCTGAGAGAGGTATCCTTCCATAGAGAATGGGCTTGCACTAGGGATAAATTCTGGTCCCACTGCCAGTGGGCCCACGGACTGCCCAAGCCTCACAACTGTCCCCCACATTCAGAGGACCTCGTTAGGTACTATGCAGGTTACCCTTGCTGTCAGTCCAGAGTCAGTGAGCTCCCACTAGCTCAGGTCACCTGTTTCTGTGGGTATCCCCATCATGGTATTGACCCCTTTGCTCATATCATCACTCCTCCCTCTCTGATGATCTCATTCCCCTCTCCTTCTTCCGTCCCCTCTCCTTTTTCTCTTCCCTCTCCCTTCCCTTCCTCCTTTTCCCCCCACACCCACGATCCCAATTTACTCTGGAGATCTCGTCTATTTCTTCTTCCCAGGGGGATCTACATATGTCTTTATTAGGGTTCTCCTTGTTATCTAGCTTCTCTGGGGTCGTGGCCTATAGGCTGAATAGCCTTTGTTTTACGTCTAATACCAACTTATGAGTAAGTACTTACTGTGTTTGTCTTTCTGGGTCTCAGTTACCTCACTCAGGATGATTTTTTCTAGTTCCATCCATTTGCCTGCAAATTTTAAGATGTCATTTTTTTTAACACTGAGTCGTACTCCATTGTGTAAATGTACCACATTACTTTATCCATTTTTCAGTAAAGGGACATCTAGATACTTCATTGTGTAAATGTACCACATTTCTTTAACCATTCTTCAGTTGGGGGACATCTAGACTGTTTCCAGGTTCTGACTATTATGAATAATGCTTCTATGAATATGGTTGAGCAAATGCTCTTGTGGTATGAGTGTGCATACTTTACGTATATGCCCAAGAGTTAGATATTGCTGGGTCATGAGGTAGGTTGATTCCCAATTTTCTGAGAAGCTGCCATGCTGTTTTCAAACTGGCTACACACATTTGCACTCCTACCAGCAATGGAGGAGTGTTCCCTTTACTTCAGGAATGCTTTCAATCCAATAAAGGAACAAGAGAAAATGATTTATGAGTTATAACTTTTCATAAAACTTACCTTCCTAGTACATGAAAAGTACATCCAGAACCTAAATGTCAACTCACCTAATAATTCATAGAACAGTCAAAGAACAAACGACAAAGATCCCTACCTGAACTGGGGGAGGGACTCCTCTGGAGCTTTAAAAATTGATCTGCTTGCTAAGTCCTGCCTGATAAAGAGAGAAGGAAAGAACCAAAAATATCAAAGTGAGTTAATTTAACTGAGTACCAGAACAAAGAAAAATTAAAGATACACAAAAATATCCAGCATTCAGCAAGTTAAAAGAAAATGACTGAGTGGAAAGTCCACTTCAAGTGGATTTAGAAGATGAGCCACTTAGGGAAAGGAGAAGGAGGAAGAACATTAGTGATTTGAAGATGTTTCGATAGAAAATGTCCAAAATTGTGTTTAAAAAGAAAAATGCTAAAAGAATGACCATCATGTTAATGAGGTAATGTGAATATTTCACAGAGACTAAGACTAGTGTAATTATAATCTTTGGAGAAACAAGGCAGGTTTGACAAAAAAAATTGAGGTAATAAACCAAAACTTTCCAAACTGATAGCATTATAAAATATGTTACTATGCATTCAAGAAGTTTAAAGAACACACGTACAAAAAAATGAAGAAAAAAAGCACTAAAGCCCATCCCCACTGAAAATCAATAAAGATGAAAATCTTAGCAGCACCCAGAGAGATAAAGAGAAACTGAAATACAGAGAGAGTAGACTTCTCAGTTAGAGACAGGCAACCCAGGCAACGGGAAGCATCTCTGCAATTCTGAAAAGAAAGAAAAGAAGGAAGGAAGGAAGGAAGGGAGGGAGGNAAAGAAAGAAAGAAAGAAAGAAAGAAAGAAAGAAAGAAAGAAAGAAAGAAAGAAAGAAGAACCAGAAAACATTATCTTCAGCCACTAAAAATATCCCTCAGATGAAGGCAAAATGAAAACAAGTCAGACATACAGAAGCTGAAGGAATCCATTATCAACAAACACATGCTACAGTAAATGGTACGGAATATTGTCAGTTGGAAGGAATATGATTTTAGAGATAATGTGGGACTACGCAAACAACCCAAAAGGACCAAAAATGGAAATGGTGTGGGGGGGGGAATATGAAATCATAGGTTTAAAATCTCTTCAAAAGATACTGATTGCTTAAAGTAGAAGTCGTGTGTTAGATGTTAGCTTGGGTATACGCAGAACTAAAGTGTTTGGGAAGAGAAGGAGGTGCCACGTAGAAGCTCAGGGTGGTAAAGATGTGATGAGAGATTGATGGATACTGTGAATTTTAAAATAACCACAAAACAATCAACACATAGGCGGAACTAATCTGGTGACATGGTGGATTAATGAGGTATCATAAAACACACTCAATATGAAAGAAAACAAGAAACAGGGAACAGAGAACACGAAGTAATTGAAAACATAATAGCAAATTGGTAAATTTAAACACAAATGTATGCTAGTTATATTAAAGGCAGAGGATCTCTAGACATTCCAATAAATTGTAGAGGCCACCAAACTGAGTTTTAAAATGTTTGACTAAACATATGGGACCTTCAGAAAAAATGCAACTAAAGTAGACTAAAGGGACAAATTAAAGAAGACGCACCCTGCTAGCTCACTATAAAGCTCAGAACAGAGAATATTATCAAGACAACCAGAGGTGATCCAGAATAACGAAGGGATAGTTCATCAGAGTGACATAATTTTTCCAATAGTTTATTCATATAATGATGACCTTTATACTAACTGCAGCAACAGTGAAGCTGTAAGGAAGGGAAAAGGAAAATCTACCATTTTGGTCCATTAATCACCTTTATAATTGATAGGAGAAACGGGCTGAAATAAGAACAATGTAACAAACTGAGAATAACTGTCAACCGAACTGACCTCACTGATATTTATAGACTAGTGCACTAAATAATAAGGGAAGATGAGACAGGGACTTGGAAGCTGGAACTGAAATCCATACTTTGGAGGAAGGCTACTTACTGGTTTGCTTACCCTGACTTGATCAGCTATCTTGTTTATACAGCCCAGGTCCACCTATCCAGCACCAACACCACCCATAGTGCACTGGGTCTACTCATATCAATCAGCAAGAAAATAAAAATGCCCCACAGACATGCACATAGACCAGCTAGTAAAGCAGTTCCTCAGGTGAGATCTCATTACAGAAATCCCCCAGTTTGTGTTAATTTAACAAAACTGTGGCACCTTCCAGAAAGCAAGTTGAAATTATTTTAAAAGAATCAATTCAAGCAGGGTATGTACTCTGATTGGAATAGAATTAAACTAGGCACCAAAGCAGAAAGAGTTCTGGAAAATTTCCAAATATTCGGTGGCACACAGGTCAAAAAAAAAAAACCAGATGTATTATGAACTGAAAGAAATTGAAAGGAAAGTTGGGGAATGCAACTCAAGCTATCAAATGAGGCAGCCATTCCACTTCTAGGGGTCTATATAAGTTAAATTAAAAATCTGGGCTAGAGAGTGCCTCTGCAGTTAAGATCCCATATTTCTTTCCCAGAGTACCAGAGTCTGTTACCCAAATCACACAGCTTACAGCCAAGTGCCTGTAACTAAAACCAAACTTGGTCCCCAGAACTCATTTGATTGAAAGGGATACTCGCCTCCAACTGCTGTCCTCCAACTTACACACACACACACACACACACACACACACACACACACACATATACAGTTTGACACATGTGTGCCCCCCACACATACACATGTACACACACAATAAATAGCTAAGGAAAGATTA
This sequence comes from Bramus lutescens, assembly GCA_001685075.1. Classification (NCBI taxonomy): domain Eukaryota; kingdom Metazoa; phylum Chordata; class Mammalia; order Rodentia; family Cricetidae; genus Bramus; species Bramus lutescens. The sequence continues at coordinate 26,616 of LOEQ01007042.1, read as the reverse complement.
AAAATTCTATGTCCATGTGAATACTTGTATGTACTGGATTTTTCTATTTACATGAAAGTTTAGAAAATTGAAAGTACCTTGAAGGTCAGAAAAAACAGTAGCTACCCAGGGAGAGTGAGTATCAGGGATCATTAGAATGGCAATTACCCAGGACACAGGCGAGTTCCTGTGCATGGATATTTATATTCATAGTGCAGGAGATGGTTTCAGGACAGGCTTGGCTACATAGGAACTTATTTAATTGTTCTGTGTCCAATATGCATACCATCTGTTTCTTGCGGGTCCAGGTATCACTCTTGAAGGGAAACAGAGGATGGGTGGACCCCAGTGAAGGAGGGAGTGGGGACTGGGAGGATTCGAAGGAGGGGAGACTCTGATCAGGATGTATTGTATAGCAGAAGAATAAATATTTTTTTTTAAAAAAATATACCATTCCTAGCAGATTTTATATCTCCTCCCACAAGAAAAGGGTAGCAACAATCATTGCTTATACATCTGTGGCCACTAGTCTCTGGAACCTGATTATATTGAATAGCATTAATATTTTTTCTTTTCAAGTTTACAAATATCATCTATTTAGTTGATTTAATGCTGATGATATAATTATTCATTATGCTACACTCAGAGTCTTGTCAACCATGAACACTGACTTCCAGGAACTTCCTTATGAGGCATTATTTATTTTATAAACAATGATCACGCAATGCAAATGTTTGGTTTTGAGGCAGGATCTTCCATGTGTCTTAGTCTGGCCTTGACGTTACAGGAGTTCTAATGCCTCGGCCTCCAAAGTTCTGAGATTGCAAACTCATGCTGCCTTGTGCAGCTCACAATGTAGGTGTAGTTTTCAACCAGACTGTGTTATAAAATGTGAGGAAAAGTTCATTTTCTAGCATTCATAAATTTAGTTTGTGGCATTTTACAATGTAAAAGTAAAATAGCACATCTTCCAACTGTATCTCCACAGTCCTTGAGCCAAAATCCCTGAATTGCTAGAATAAAATCCCCATCAATACTGATAGCACACCTTCTTTTCAAACAGTATCTCAAGTAGGTAAGAACCAAAGAAGCCAGGGGGTCTAGACAGAAAAAAAAAATCATCTCATCTACTCAAGGAGTTTCTGTCCTTAGCTTGAACGGCTTAAGATCAGTTAGAGAGAGGACAATGCCATCACATGAATCAACAGCAAGAAAGACATCTGTTGGAGGTCTTATTGCATAAAAGAGCAATAGTCTGTAAAGTACCCAAGAAGTACAGCTACGGATAACCCAGCCAACTACCAGACATTCATCACAGACTCTGTGGAGGAAGAGGACTGACCACTTGGTAGCTATGGATGAGAAGGCACACATAAAGTCACCTTCTCACCACCAGCTGCCTTTGCCTGGTGTACCCCCAAAATGGCTGAAATATGAAAGCTAATATCCAGATCCACACAGAGTTCAGATGTTAGAGGAGACTGTGACCTGTTAGCAGTCCAGAAGCTCAAATTCATCATGTATGTAACATGAATGAGAATAGTCCTAAATCAGCTTTTTCTTGCTGTCCTGTTCTGGTCGGCCAGTCCCACAGAGCAAACACCATGTAATATCACTACCCTGGAACTTGAATCTGAATGTAGGTCCAAGATACTCCTTGCGGTGAAAAGTTGAAGTCTTGGAATATCTGTATATTTTCTAAGATTGGTAAGTATTCCTAAAAGGAGAAATAGCCCTTGAGCCTATAGATAAACTAGTGGTGCAGCAATACAATACCAATAAAACTCTGCCAGCTCTGATCCAGCTAGTCCCAAAATTTTCAGTCCACATTAACAAAGACACAGATTCAGAATTTCCTACCAGAACCACTAGAAAAAGACACAGTCAGTTTTAAGGAGGGAAGTCCAAAGCCCAAGGCACCCTGAGGCATTTAACCAGGACAGATTCCCACACCCTGGAAAAGCATGGTGAAGGATTCTATACCCTGCATAAGGGAAATTAATACAAAGCCAAAGTCCACATCAACCTGAAGAAAGGATGTCATGTAGGAGAGAAGACATGCTACTCTCTTAAGCTGCTGAGACTCCACATTACTGTTACCATGGTAACCATTTGTCCTGATTGATGGACAGGTTACAGCCATGCATCAGTTGCTAAGCTGATGGTGAAGGTGGAAGGACTAGTTTGCAAAGTGGAGGATGTCAGTCACAACACGCTTCTGATGCTCTCACTTCTAAGTATGTTTAGCTACTGCCAACTGGTAGTCCTGACTCAAACTTCTGTTTGTATTTTACTTGAAAAGGCCATAATGGAACTCAGTTTTCATTTTAGACTCTTAATATTGCCTTCCATTTAAATTTCATGTTTTGTTTTAACCCTGAAAGCTAGGCATTAAACACAATGAGCCAAAATCAAGGATTCAAGCAACCTGGCCAATGTCCTGCATCTCGCCAACTCTACAACTCTGCTGTCTCATTCTCCAGCCTGTCAGGTTCTCCCCATCACCTCAAGGTCCTCACCAGAAGAGCCTTTCATGAGTCTTCAGGGCACAGAAATCAACTGATGAACAGAAGGACCCTTTCTGGTTGCTCTCCTAAAGGACTTTGGTGTTGTAAAGAGGCTGCTTGTTAGTTCTTGGCTGCTTAGCCACGAAATAATCATACAGAAACCATATTATTTAAATCACTGCTTGCCCCATTAGCTCTAACTTCTTATTGGCTAACTCTTACATCTTAATTTAACCCATCTCCATTAATCTGTGTATCTCCATGGGCAGTGGCTTACCCGGTAAAGTTCCCAGCATCCGTCTCTGGCAGTTGCTCCACAGCTTTTCTCTGACTCATCCTTCTCTCTCCCAGCATTCAGCTTAGTTTTACCCACCTAGCTCTGTTCCCCTATAGCTCTGCTCTATTTATTTATTTATTTATCAATGGTAATCACAACATACCAAGGGAAATCCCACATCACTTTGGCTAAAGAAAAAGCCTACCTTCTGCTCTATAGTCTATTAACTGGCCTTCTTTTTTTATAAAATCATAAAATACTCAAGGAAAAATTAATTTAATCTCACTCATTACTGGAACATCATTCTCTCTCAAGTGCTTAATCAATGTGCCTGTAGAATCCATAAGCAAGCAGAGAGGCCTGCAGTTCCAGTCTTGGCTACTTCTGAGACCAGAATCAAAGCTAGTCCCTTAATGACAGAAACACCCCTTGGCAAGACAAAATGGCAGAGGTCAATTGTGAAGACTGAGAATTCCAAAGCAGATTAGGGAGAGGGTATAAAATCAGCTCTTTCCTCTGATGACTTGATCCCTCTAAGGGCTGTCATTAGGCAGTGTGGGCATATACAAGTCCTGATATTTGTCCCCTGAGTTCACTTCTTGTACTAAATCAAAACAAAAATCTACTTATCTCTCTTTTTACTGCTTTTAAGGTCCTTTATTTCTGCTATGCTTCAGACTTTGGTAGTTCAAAGAAAGAAAAGTTACAGCTTCTCTGTTCTGGACCCTGTAACGTATTATCTCCCCTGCCTTTAAATCTATCCATCATGAATATAATTGTTCAGTTGGCTTCATGGACTAGTGTGAATGTGAACTATTCAGGGGGTCTCTAGAGAAAGAAAATCAATAGCGTATATACAATTATTAAAGGAAGTTGTTTACATTGGTTTTCATGTCTATAGCCTAGATGGTCTGTCACTGGCTGTCAGGATGCTAGGGAACCAGAGTCCAGTGACGGTTCAGTCCAAGATGGTGGAAGCTTCAAAATAAGGTAAACAATGATACAGATGCAGTCTGAGGTTAGAAGTCTAGCGAGCCCATTGGAGTACCATTGGTGTGGATCCACATCAAAAATCTACAACTTAGAATCTGGTGTCCATTGGCCACATCAACAGCAGCAGTCACATTCACTGAGAAAGAATGGAGCTTGCATGTGCAGTCTGGCTTCCTTCTTTTTATTTCCCCTAGGCCTTCAGCCAACATGGTGGCTCTACTTACATTTAAGAGTGGTTCTTCTCAGTTACAGACTATGTGCCAATTCCACAGACACACGAGTGTACTTTGAAATTTCCTAGGCATCTCTCAGTCCAATCAAATTAACAGTCAAGATCAAGCATTAGAGCTTGGAAAAATGGTTCAGTGGTTCTGAGTAGATCATTTCCCAGCACCTATGTTTAGTGGCTCACAATCACCTGTAACTTCAGCTACAGGGGATGCCAACACCCTCTCCTGCATATCTGGGATACCTGCACTCATGAAGACCTGTTCCCATATACAGAGACACACAAATACATATGATTAAAAATGTAAAAGATATTAATCATCACATCATGGGTGGAGAAATATGAGAAAAAATTTGAAATGAGTGCTCTACCCAGGAGCAGAGAAAAATAAAGAAGTGCCTCCAATGGTTGTCTATAATTTTATAAACCCATAAAACCACAAGTCAGGGACCAACAGAAGCAAGCACAGAAGCATGAGGTACAGATGTTTTGTGTCTATGATTTGTCAAGTACAATCAACTCCAAGCAGAAGGTTCTCAGACTCCTTATGCATTTGCATAAAGAATCCATGCCAAGCAGGGGCCCTGATGAAGTCAGAGCACTTAACAGATAAAGCTGACAAGTGGCTCTAGCAGCCACTGTCCCGTTGTCTCATGCAGTTGCTTCTCTGGATCGAATCCCATTTGGGGGCCGTAAAGTGCAGAACTGACAATGTAAAATGTGCCTGCAAAGTGAACTAAAATAGGGTTTATTCAGGGACTTCTGAGCCCAATTGTCTGAAATGAAGCTCTCCATCTCTGCCTCTCCCTGGCCTCAGTTCTGACTCGGTAACATCACCGCCAAGGCTGCTTTTTCTCCCTGCACTTAACGTTATCATTAGTTACAGCGGTTTTCGCCTCCAGTTCAGCACTCGTGGGCTTCTTGCATTTCCCAGTGAATGGCTTAAAGAAAGAACATTTTGCAAATCACTACTCTGTAGGTCAAAATTGTCAATTCTTTCTTAAAAAACAACTGCAGCACCCCATTCTGAAAATGACTATTGTTACATAGTAGTGTAAGGAAAGACCAACATTATTGAAACGAGCCATCAAGAGCAATTTAGACCCATTTCATACCTGCCATATTTATCCTTGCTCCTCAGTGGAACCCATGGTATGTGGGTATTTAATACCCTTCTGAAGAGGAGTATCAAGCTGGCTACACATTCTAAATAGGCCTGCCTCAAGTGTCCTGGGAATGAATGGGAACCTTTTTCCACCAGAAGTACTCTCTTTAACACACAGAAAATGAACTGTCACAAAGTGGTGTCTATGTAGAGGAGAAAATCGTGTGCAAATCCATGAACTTTACTCCGCATTAGAAATTAGAAAGCCCTGGGCTGCTGTGGCTTCTTGTGCAGGAAGTGGAGTTCAGGAGCAGCAGAGGTTGCAGGAAATTATCCTGATGACACACTGGCAAATGCAACATAGCAGACTATTGCATCAGAAAAGTCACTCTGAAAATCACCTTCCAGCATGTGATCAGAGATTACTCCCCCCAAAACCACTGCAGATTAAAATGATTCTGTTGCCACTTTGGAGAGAGGATAAGACAGCATGGCTAGCAGCAGGACCCCTGGGGTGTATGAGAAAAACCCCACTTCATTTCTAAATTTTAGCAGGTAAGCACTGTGTATCACTCACTGGTCATGGAATGTCAGCAAGAGCCAGCTGTGTCTGGTGGCCTTGTCTACATGAGATGGTGTCCCACACGCTGTTCTATGTTGACTCCGATTGTCTAGGAACCCTCTTTGGAGGAGGCCTGTGCTCCTATCATCCCCCCCCCAGTTTGGCTTGTTCCCCAATTTGGCGGACAACACATGGAAGCAACTGTGAGGAACCTGGATATTGTGCGGGAGGAAGAACAGAAGAGGATTTCAGCCATAAGGTTTTCCCGAGTCATTTGCTATAGCTTTTGGAGAGTCATTCCCATGACATTTGTTCTGGGCTGCCTCTAGCACAAGTGCAGTGGCCTCTGCCAGCGACTTATTACCAGCCTGCATCTGCAAACGATCTCCCCTCTATCCTGGCAATCACAGCCTTCAGCCATAGATCTTTCAGGATGGATGTCCCGGGTAAGCTACTTACTATGTGACTTCTATTTCATGCAACAGTGCTAGAGAAATATGACAGCTAAGCCCATTTTATGGATTGCCAAACTGAGACTCAAAGTACATCTACCTGCCCAGAGCCACAAAACTGATGGTTCCAAAATGTGTCACTTCTCACTTGAAAGCCTGTGTTCTAGAGGTACAATCACCTTTAAAGACTGTTCTGGATACAATCACCTTTAAAGACTGTTCTGGATTCCACTGGAACTCCTGGAATGCTCAGTATTTCACCTCTGACACAGCCTGCAGGAACGCAGGCCAGGTGTCTAGTACATAGCATGCTGAATTTGGACTTTGGACTCAAGTTCTAATCCTACATCTCTCAGAGGTTAGCTCAATATCTTGGACAGTTTCTTCATCTGTAAAGTGAGGATCATCAAAGTCTTGAACTATAAATGAGTGATACTAAGTTTTAAGAGGTGTCTAAAAAAATGGAGTTATCTAAAATGTTAGTGGTTATGATCATTATAAGTAAAAGTCCATTAGCTCCCTCTAGGACAGGCGGGTATTGGGGTTTGTTGTTGTTGCTGTTGCTGTGTTTCTGGGTAACAGCCCTGCCTGTCCTAGAACTTGCTCTGTAGACCAGGCTGGCCTCAAACTCACAGAGATCCATCTGTCTCTGCCTCCCGAGTGCTGGGATAAAGGCCTGCACCACCACTGCCTAGCTGGTGGGTATTGTATTATCTAGGATACATCTGTGCACAGTACATTCAGCCATAAAGAACTTGTGCAGAGCAACAATGTGTATGAAGTGATAATGGAAATAGCTCCTGCCTGATCATAAGCATTGGCTGCTCTGAATAAACCTCAATGAATAGCTCATACTCTGGAACCCCCACTGACTACTAGACAAGATTCCTCAAGCTGCAGGCCTTACCTGAGGGTTGGAGGACCTGGAGAGCAGAACTGATTGGAAGAACTGGACAGGGAATTCCGCAAGGCCTCTCAGTCTTGGCAAAGCCCACAAGGGAGCAAGAGTTGGAACCAGTGCTTTGGGCCTGAGAAGCAGATGAAACAGGCAGAGGTAAGGATGGGCCATGAGAGAAAGAGGGAATGCACTCAGTTTTGCTAAACTCAGTGGATCTGGGACTGAGAACAAAGCCTAAACTGAAAGTTGTCTTGGGATGAGCCCCAAGGGTCTGTGGATCCTGAGCATCGTCTGACTTTAGGCTGGATTGTCTCAGAGGTCTACTTGGCCGCAGACAGGGGTTAGTGGCGAGGCCCATGGGCTTCAGAGCAGAAAAGCTCCAGGAAACAAGTCTATGAAATGCGGCATTTCTGCAAAACCACTCGGAACTACAGCCTCCATACAGGTAAAGACCATAGACAGCTGCCTGGGCTAGGCCAGAGTCCACAATCTCCTTTCCTTCCTCTTCCTGAGAAGAAACATTGCTCCTTCAACAAAAGCCTGCTGCAAGAGGAGAAATCAGAATCAACCCAGAAGAGTCAGCAAGAGAGCTTGGCAATGAATCTCATCCATACCCTTGCCTACCCTGACCCTTCTTTCTTCCTGCCTCTGTGCTTCTCCTTAACCCCACTAACCAATGGTAATTCTGCAACTCATCAGTTTGTCTATGAGAGCAGAGCCTTGCCTGATATCCTGCCCCTAACTCTGTCAATCTCTCTGTTAAATCAGGAAGATGGAGATACCACAGTGCCTCAGTGGGCTTCACCTTCCCAGGCCTGGAGAGCTGACCAGTTCCTTGCTAGGATGGGCATTTTATGCCCATTGATATAGGGTTCAGTGGGAGTCTCTGGCTCAGGCAGAATCTCATCAGTCCTTGTACACATACCTTTAGATTTGGTCTTCTAATTGTTAATTCTGTGTGTTAGGAAACGGAGTCTGTGGGAGGAGAGAAAAGGGCTGGTCCTTCCCATTTCTCTCTAGATAAATTGAGGGAAAGCTCGCATGGCCTGAACTTCTACTGCAGATGCTATGATAACCTGTAGGAATTTGTCTCCTGAAGAAAATTCAGGACAGCCTCTTCGGCCAGGTCGTCATTTAACAAGGCAAGAGGTCTAACCTTGCACCCTGAAAGAGCAAGGCTGGATTTGGGTCATGAAGATGTGGGTGGAGGGCCCCTGATGTCTGACCTTTCACCCACTCCTTAGCTCTGGACCTGTTTCATTGTCAGAAAAATAAAGATAAAAATACCATCACCACCCCACCACCAAAGATCCAAGGAGAATTCCACAGGATAACATTGATAAAGTACCTGTTCTGTAGAGGATGCTCGATACTGTCTATTCCCACTCTGTTGTTCCCCTCCCCGTCCCTACAGCAGTGGCAAGAAAACCTTTCCTTTTCTTCCTCGGGGGTGCTGTGGAGCTAGAATTTTAAGCAGCATCTCTAGGCTGATGCAGGCCAGTATTTCACCGCCCAAGCTATCCATCTGGCTCAACCGCAATTCTCCATCCACCCTCCTTCCTTCCATTATTTAGCATGGTGTTCATCTCCCATCCTGGCCATTTATCTACACCCCGTGATGGCACATTTCCTCCCCAAGTCCTCTTAAGCCACACACTAAAAAGAACTATCTCTTTTTTCAATCTCCCTCACCACCCTTGGATATACAAGTCACCTAGCACCAAGAGAAATAATGAATTTTTTTTTCCTATTCTGCCCAGGTTACCCAGTACAGGCCATTAAAAAAGATACTCATTTTTAAAATGTATTTGACAGCCTGAAAGATATATTTGAGATATCATCCAACTGAGCCCATTATGTGACATTTTAAATATATAGTGTGGCGATATATTTCTAAATTGTGCAGTACACCTTATGAATTTATATTGCACATATGGCACTCAAGTTATTTGTATTATTTTCCCTCTGTGAATTCAGAGTTTCTAGATGATTTCTCTGTTTTAACTGCATATTATTGGGGGCTTGGGCAATACAACGTGAAAACATGAAAAGGACCTGAATGCAAAGTTCAAGGTCAGTTAGGTCCTAGAGAATACACTGACTATGGGGTGTGGGGGGTGAGGGTCTTTTAGTTTATAAGGCATAGTTCTTCATGCCCACAATTGCATATGGGAGGTAGACGATCACTCCCCAAGTTCAAGGCAGGGACCACTGTGACTGAGGCGATGAGAACTTGCTTACATCAGAAGACAGCTCGTGGGAATCAGCGCTCTCCTTCCGCCATGAGAGGTTGGGGTCACCTAGTGTCTTTGCCTACTGAGGCATCTCCAAGGTCCTCCGTTCATTTCCTCGTTTACATTTATCATTGTACAGAATGGACATGATGTGCTTTGGTCATATCCATCCCTACTTTGCCTTCTTGCGCTTCTTCCCTCTTCCTTGTCCTCTCCCTCTCCCCAGATAGTTTCCCTTCATATTTTTTTTTAAAAAACTCCACAACATCATCTGTCTTTAAAAGGTGGCTTGTGGTCCCTGCTCCCTACATCTGAGGCTTTTACCTGTCTTAGCCAAAGCAATAGCTACAAAAAAATTCAATCTAATGCCAGCACCCAGGAAGACATTGCTTTCTCTGGGGTTCAACATTCTTAGGACTTCTTTCTGATTCCAACATCCCTAATGAAGCCTGCCGTCTGCTTAGTTTCTTGTCAATATAGAGGTGGCAGCAGATACTGGACCTAAAGTAGTGTAAACCTCAAATGTCTGGTTCAAAGGGACTCAGGTAGAACTGTATGATCTGCTGTCAGCCCCAGGCTGATACAGTTGTCTGATGCTTGCAGTAAATTCACAGTCTTCCAGATTTACCATCAAACCCATCCCCCCCCACACAAATAAAAACAAAGTTGAGAATTCAACTAGCTCAATCAATAATAGCAAAAATAACAGATAATTCTTTGTCCAGGCTCTTGTTATAGCATCCCCTTGGCCCTGGGACCTGTGATCTTCATTGGAAAAATTCAGGTGAGGCTTACAAGAGGCAAAGAGAGCTGATATTTATTACACCATAAAGTGAACTGGTTTGGGGGGCATGAAAGTAGACAATGACTAAAGGCACTGTTGCACAAATCTACATGTTAGACAGATTTTATATTATCTCAAATCCTCTAGGAAGTTTAGATTTCCCTGAAGGGCATTGTTTCCTCCCTGGGTGACTGATGGGCCCATTTGGATGATCTAAATTTAAAAGGCCCATGTACCAGAGAGTCTCTGGCTAGATGATTTCATGACCTTCTGGAAAATTAAGAATGCCACATATCAGCTTAGAAGCCAAGGAACAACTCAGGCCCTGTTCTTTTGATCAGTAATCAGAATTCTAAAGTTTCAGCTCCTTGTTTTATGTGCTGCTGATTATGAGGGATGGATTTGCTGGGCGGTGATGGTGCATGCCTGTCATTAATCTTAGCACTTGGGAGACAGGGGTAGATGGATCTCTAAGTCTGAGGTAAGCCTGGTCTACAGAGAAAATTACAGGATAGCCAGAGTGGTTAGGTGTAGTGATGAGGGGAGCGGGCCCTGCTTTTCGTCCTGCCCGGCTCCCGC
>LOEQ01007041.1:14760-27307 GCA_001685075.1 Bramus lutescens | reverse complement strand
CTATGGATGCAGGCCACTCATCCACACACCATCCACAGCATCTCCTGCTAGGGATGCAGGTTACTCATCCACACACCATCCACAGCATCTCCTGCTAGGGATGTAGCAGTGCCCATTCAGCACCCTTGCCCAGAGCTGTAGACACGAAGGGCCTGACCTTCATCAGGCCTTGTTTCAGAATGTTGGGGCTGATCTCTATGAAGCAGCATGGAGAAGCTCAACAAGGTACCATGGGCGTAAGAAGCAGGAGACAGCACAGTGTATATTTTACATTTGTATAATTAACAAGCAAAACAGTATGTAAGTCTCACACAGAGAGAGAGAGAGACAGAGACAGAGACAGACAGAAACTGTGCAGTAGGTAGTTCAAGAAAGCTACTGCTCAGAACAAGAAGGGCTGTTCTTTAGAGACCAGGGCAGGGGACCCACATGGCATTTACCTCTGTACTTTTCTGTTTAAATTTGCTTTACTTTCTATGTTACCTATTCTAGGAAATAATGAAGTAAAAGAACAGATTTCAAAAGTACTTTAAGGCTGAAGAGCTGAGATAGGGAAGACAGGAATCATCTCTTCAGCCACATTTCCTTTGCCTTCCAAGGAAGGTGCAGAGGTGTTTTTATGGGTCACCTTTCTGAGTGGTCTTGTTCTAATAGCCTTGTTCTGGGAGGAAGCCTTGGAAGGAGGCTCCGAAGTCCACACTACATTTAAATGGAAATTAACTCTGAGGTGAGCTGTGTAGGCAGAGAGTGCAGTGGCCCTGCTGCTTTGCAAGAGTTTGTTCCTCTGAGTACTGGCTTCCGACTGAAAGCTGCAGAGCTCTTGGCTTCCAGCCCCAATGAGCCTTTTTCCTTGGGATGGAGAGTCAGTAGACACATCTGCTAGGAGAACACTGGAGAGCACTTCATACCCTCCTAGTACGACTATCCAAAGTCACTTCTCAAAGTTCAGACAGCGTGCTGGCCTGCCAAAAAGCCTCCTTAGCCTCAGCCATGAGTGGAATTGTTCTCAACTGGCCTTTGTGTTTCCAGAACCCTGTGGCTGCTGCTACTCCACCCTGGGTTCTCCAGCAAGCTTTAAACAAGCCTTGCAGCTTGGCTTGCACTGCATTTGGAGTCTGGTGACTCTGGGCTAAGAATGGCTGCTCTTGTGAGCCCAGGACAGACCCTAGTGCTGGGGTCAGACCCCACGTGTATTGACTCTGCTGCCTCCTGTGCATTGCAGGCTGTTGTCCTGTGAGTGTTGTCTTCTTGCCAACAGGGGCTCCCAGGTTTGAGTGAGATAGCTTAGGACTGTAGCTGAGCCTTTCCTCTAAGATGAGGCCCTCTTCCCTCTCTGGCAGTAGAATAGCATATGGACTTTAGGGCCTCCCTCTAGTACCCCTTTCCAAGCTGGCAGGTGGAGACCTGCTGCCAGGCACCGCNCCGCCCATACAGGCAGTATCCATGAGGCCTGCCAGCTTCTCAAGAGAGGAATATGGAGGCAGGGCCTGGTTGATGTGATTGTTGCTCTGTGGGTCACTCAGTCTGTGTTGACAGCTGTTCACCGTAGCCAACACCATGTGCATACAACCAATAGGGGTGACTGGGGACAGTCATTCCCCAGGAGAGCTGTATCTGCTGTATGCTAGCCTACTAAACAAGAAATCCTCCAGGCTTGGTGGCATGCGTGGTCTGAAGGAGGCTGAGAGGTTGCACAGACTGAGGGTTGCAGACCCAGACAGTACTGTTATGAGAAGTCAACTTTGTGGTGCCACTTGAGGAACCACAGGAAGTGCCAGTGGAAAGTAAGGGGGCTACACGAATGCCCAGGACACACAAGATCAGGTGGCATTTTAAGTGACCTTGGCCTGCCATGTGGAGTGGATGGGCCCAGGGCATGTGTCCAGAACCCAGGTTGTAGTGAACTCAGGGGTGATTTTCAATGAATGGATTTGCTCCTAGACTTTCTGAGCTATAGGCTGAGGTAGCATTGAAGCCTATTGGAACTGGGGGAACAGGCTCAGCATGAGCATCATTATTATAGGAGGTCATCACTGATAGTCATCCCTCTAAGGCTGGGATTAGAACAGGTAGCCATGTTTCCCAGACTCTGCCTTGATTAGCTTCTGTTTCTGTTTTCCACCCCCAAATGGACTGCACAATAAGGCTGCTAGGATGGCAGCAGGCACCATGACGCATGTAGCAGCTTTAGAGTCTTCCTGAAGTGGGGTCCCCTTCCATCCTTTCCATGTCTATTTTGGTACCCTGGCTACTGTCCCCATAAAACCCTCTCTTATTATTGGTCAGGACTTTCTCACTATCTTTGCCATCCCTCTGCCAGGAAGAGTTGGAGCTGACACCACCTTTGTTTTGGCCTGTCCCCCTCATCTCGACATACCCTACCTTGTGCACATGGTCAGTGGCCTCTGCCTCCTCCTCCTCATCTACAGAAAAAGGCTCTTGCTCTGCTTGTGGAGGTGCACCTGAAGAGGACAGAGCCCATGATCCACTCAGAGCAGGCTTGAGTCTGCAAGGGGCTTTCCCCCATGGTTTTCTGTACATAGTGGTCATCCTCCCCCACTTTGCTTTAAGTAGTAGCCACCATTTGTCCAGGTCAGTGAGGCAGGTTGTGGGCTGTCCTGGGATGCAGAGGATTGAGGACTAGTGTGAGACCCTATAGGACTGGAAAGGAAAAGCGCATGCAAAGGCTTTGAGACTGTGCCCCGCATATGTTCTTCTTTTCAAGAGGGACTCAGGGGCGTCCTGAGCTGCGGCCGAGAGTCTAAGGTCTCAGGGTCCACTGAGTACCACACCTGTGCTCAGCTGCGGCCTGGGCAATGGGCCCATTCATGCCACACAGCAGCATCCCCACAGGACTGTGAGCCATGCCTCTGTCACCAAACACTGGCACATGCCTTGATGCTCTTGGATGAGCACCAGCAGAGGTCCCTGTTGCACATCTGGCTGCACATCTGTTACAACCCTGGGTGCTCGGATTTGGGCAGCATTTTCTCTTTGGCTCTGGATGAGGCTTCACTGGGAGATAAAAGGAAGCATGGCAGAGTTCCTGGCTGGTGAGCTGACCTCTAGCCTCAAAACAGGTTCCGCATGGTGCCCTAAAGCTAGCTCAGACACAGTCTGAGTTGGGGGCAACTTACACAGCAACATGAATATTTTATTTCTTCAAGTTACGCTGACCAGTTGGAGCTGGCCAAACAGACACTCTCCTGTCTCTGTGTGACCTCTGCTGGTCTCACATGTCCCTCCTGTCCCTGCCTGTGTCATTTGCATTTCAACTTTTACTTCAAGTAAGTCTCCTCTTGTCTCGCAGGGATATCGCTCCGCCTGGAGAACCACTGAACAAGAACAGCAGGCCCAAAGTAGCTTCCCGCTTCCCTAAGCTGTCCCGAGGCCACCCCAGGGAGACGCGCAATGTGGAGCCTCAGAGTGGTGACCTCTGACCTCGGTGGAACCCAGACCCCAGTCACTTTGTGCTCAACCTAGCCATGGCAGCTGGCCCTGGACACCTTGGCAGGACGACCATGTTCCCACAGAGAACATGCTCTTCTTGCTGCCACCCAATTAAACTGGTCAGTTTTAGCTGCTGGCTCCCTGTCCTTAGAGCAAGGTATTGCTTACTGGACCGAAAAGATGGGGACGCTGTCATTATACCCCCCAGGGTGCCAAGGCTGGTTGTCACCTCCTCCAGTTCTGCCAGCAGGTTGGTGGGTACCAGGATCCCTGGTTGAGATGCACGGCACGTGGGCAGAAGGATCCTTCAGATGCCACCTATGATGTGTTCCCGCCTGGGAGCTAGAATGACTGTTATGCTCTTGGATTTCCTCTTGATGCAACTGCCTGCTGCAGCCTGTGGATGGGACTCCTCCTCCCTGTTCCTCTGTCCGCCACGGTGATTAGACATCCAACAGCACTGCCACATGCCTGGTATGGATGGGATTTCTCCAGGAATAGTCCTCTAGTTGCCTAACAAAGGCATTGGCAGTGACTTTGGTCTTTGAAGAACTTATCCTTCTCTCCTTGTGCTGGCTCCAGGAAGCACCATCCATGCAAGACACCTAAGGCTGCTCCAGCAAGGGCAGCTAGGATGGACCTGAGGGGTTTCACCATCCAGTCCAGCCGTGGGCAGCCTGAAGACCCTGATGAGGACATCCCTGGCCCTAGATTGGTGGTTGTGACCTCAGGTCACCAGAGATTTGGCTCTGGGCATTACTATGGAAAGCCAACACTACAGTGTCTCAGACCAACTGCCAGAATGGAGCGGAGAATGACTGTCCCCTGAGGTTGTTTAGCAACTGTCCCCTAATGTGTCTCAGTGGGAGCAGAATACTGTGTCCCCCAAGGTGATGTTCTTCTATTGCTCTCATCTCAGGGCACCATCCTAGAGGCCAAGGCTCTCAGGCGTGGAGTGGAATAAGAACCAGCTGCTTGGCAACTCTGCCTTCCTCTGCCCCCAAGCCTGGGTCTGTCTAATCAAGATCCACTGTCAGTGATCTGTCTTCCTAGCGCAAAGCCTCCTTGATGTCTTGGGACAGCTGGGAAAAGCTTACAAAAGGAACCATGTACCAAGCAGTATGCACGTCCCTGCCTGCCAAGGAGTTCCCAGTGGCATCTGCCTAGGGAGGCGACTGCAGAAAGCAGCCTGAATGTGGTCCTAGAAGGGCTTCAGCTCAAAGCTAGACCTTGGCAAGTGGTCTGAGGAAGTAGGGGCTTTTCTAGCCCAAGGAAAGCTTAGCGAAAGTCCCCTAGAAGCAAGAGGGAACTTCAGAGTACCGGGAGACAGAGAGACCTAAACAGCTTCAATTCTGGAGGGCACCTTGAGCCAGGTGGGCTGTGCCCAAAAGAGGCAGAACACACCTTTCCTCCCTCATGACTGGGAGCAGGAGTTGGGGGAAGCAAGGAAACCATCTTCAACTTGCTGGGAAGGGAGGACCCAAGAGATTCTCAGCCCTAGAAAGTCAATGTGGTTCTTCTCTTGTCTGCCTAAGAGACCACAGACTCCACACAAACACCACACCCAGAATGTAGGGCGGGCAGATGGACCCAGCAGCTAAAAAGACTCTGTGAGACTCTGGTAGCCCCAAACCCACCTCCTGAGCTTGGAGACTCAGATGGACACTTTGTATTCTGTCATGTTCTGTAAAGAAAGGATCCTGCCACCTCCCACATCTCCCACAACCTAGAGTTCCGAGCAGCAGACCTGGCCCAAACACATGTCACTAAGAGTCTTTTCTCTCAGTGCAAACACAGATGGCATACAGAACCATCTTTCACATTCAGCACCTGCAGTTAAAGCAGAGGNAAGGAAGGAAGGAAGGAAGGAAGGGAAAAAGAAAGGAAGGAAGGAAGGAAGGAAAAAAGGAAGGAAGAAAGAAAAGGAAAGAGGAAGAGTAGATGCCTTGGCTTTCGAGGATTAATTATGGGAAATTTGCCCAACTCTGTAATAATGTGAATATGAGAATGGTTCCAGGGACCATGTGGGACTTTGGTTGCTTAATATCCGCCTCTTACCCACCCCTTTTCCCCTTTGTTGGGGATTGACACTGGGGCCTTGCAAGTGCTGGACAAAAGCTCTCCACTGAACCACACTCTAGACCTGCTCAGACTACCTAGCAATCATTCTTGGCTCCAGGTTGCCTATCTCATTACCTCACAATGTGAGCATGTGAACCCCCTGGAACTTGGGCAGAACAATGCAGACCAGGGGGTCAGGTGATGGAAGGCTGTTCCCACAATGCTCCTAGATCTGAGGCCCAAATTCTAAAGAGGAATGCAGGACCATGGCCACCCAGTGGGTCTGACACAATACCACCTCTTCAGGAGACTGTTTCCCAACCCTGAGCCTGGCTGAGGCCTTGGCATCCTTGTGGCTGCTAAAACTTCGTTCTTGGAACAGTTCATGTGTCCTGAGGCCCAAGTCACAGTGTTCCAGGTCTCGGCTCCTGTGCCGTCTACACCAGCTCCATCTGTGTAAGACACAGCTGTTGTGTAAATATAACTGGCCCCTAAGGAGAGGCTGGGCCCTGGTCTCACAGGTCTACCACCAGACTCCCATCCCTTTGGCACCCTGCACTTGCACACACACACCCAACTGTGCCCTGCTGAGGACTGAGTGGCTTAAATCTTCAGTCACCCGGATGACCTAGGAGCAGTCCAGCCATGATGCCTTGTCCCTGCACAGCTACACTGGCTGGGAGGCATGTAAGAAGGAGCAGCCTCGTGCCCATGGCAATAAGTCCTGATGTTCAACACTCCCACTAGGGACAATGCCACCCACCGCAGAGCTGCCTCCTGGTCTGGGGCGCTGTGGACAGAAGGCAGGTGCATCCTTATGAACAAGGTCTATTGTAATGAACATTCTTCAAAGTATTGTGCATTATTTCATTAAAGCTAGTGTTAAATGTTTGCTGTTTAGGTTGGTTCTACGCTAACTTTGCACAACTGTAGCACTGTATATTTTATCTAATGTTTCTGTGCCGAATGTTTGGCTCTCTGTTGCTCTGACGTGGTCTCCATTATGGTTCTGAAGTAAAGTGTAGGCAGTGGGCAGGGAGAATGAACCGCACAGGAGCGGATTGCAGTGAACGCTGGCTCAAGGCTCGGGTTCACATCTCACTAGGGCCATCTTCTCCCGTCTTGTAGACACTGCTCACTGCGTGTTTCACCCGATATCCACAACCCGCTCGACTCCACTCCCTGTCAGGGGAGACCACTTGACCACATGGAGGTTTTGATCATCAGTAGGATAGATTGGGAAGCCCCAGGAAGACTTTGGGACACAGGACACATGGCAGTGGGTTGCACAGGAGCCCATAGGGTTGCTGAGCACCTGGGAAGAACACCTGAGAGCTGGGACCTCCAGGGGAGTGAGGGTCTGGTTTGCCATCCCCATCCACCCCAGAGAGGTTCTCTGGCTACTGCAGCCCTGTGTCTGGAACCCAGAAGCCTGAGCATGTGGTATCCCAACTCCCCTCTTATGTTCAGGTTTACACAATAGAATTTTTAAACAAATATGTTTAATTTTCTAAAATCTCTTGTATTAAATTTTTCTTTTGGAATAAGCTGTGGATTTTGTTACAGTCTGGTTGAGAGAAGCCTTTTCATTGAGGGGATTAAAATGGCATTTTTTAAGACTTTCTTCTCTGTGGTTTCTTTGTCTAGATTCTTTACTGACAATTAGGAATTCAATGAATACATCACAAGAAAGCCATTAGGTTCTAAACTTTAGAAGGTTCACTTATCACTTCAGTTGACACTTCAGACGTCAAGATGTGGTTCAGCTAACAGCCGTTTTATCTGAATTAAATATGGGAGTCACTTGTAGTATTATACTTATCTTGGTAAAGTAGAATGTAGAATAAGAAATCCACTCCAAAAAAAAAAAAAATTCCACAAGCTCATGCCAGGTTCCTGTGCACGCAGTCAGGAAGCGGCAGGGAGAGGTGTGCAGTTCCTCTAACTCTGGCCCTGTGTTTGCTGTGAACCAGGGACCACCAAGGACGGTAACAGCAGGCAGCAAGCAAAGCCCAGCTGGTACACGCTTTTGAATGTGTAAATCCAGGAGCAGCCAGGGTTACCCTGGGGTATCAGCCAGACACAACATGACCTTCTCTGGCTGGACTGCCTTTGCCAGGGAAACCCACACCACCCTACCACCATAGGTAAAAGCACCAGCAACTGATGCCTGGAGCCACAGTGGTCCTGGGAGAAAGTCTGCATGTGGTGGCTGCTGGTCCAGAATCCTGCTGGCCTCCCCTCTGTCAGCCCTGTGGCTTCAGTTCCCAGCTCCTGGTCTTCAGGACACTCTTCCCTTTCAGCTCCTCAGTGAGTCCTGTAACTGAAGGTGCTGCAGAGCTACCAAACTAGACCATTCAGTGGGTAGAAAGGTTTATTGAGGATCAAACTGCCAAGGTAGTCTCTCAGCATGCGTGTGTGTGTGTGTGTGTGTGTGTGTGTGTGTGTGTGTGTGTGTGTNNGTGTGTGTGTGTGTGTGTGTGTGTGTGTGTGTGTGTGTGTGTGTTGAAGGGGAGCAGAGAGAAGCGAATGGTGGAAAATTAAGTGGACTTTATGCTAGCTTGCAGGATGGGAACCTTCAGTGTTATACAGGCAGGAACTAGATGCCCTTGCCTAAGGTAATTGCCCTGGTGAGCAGAAACCACCTTAGGAGACTCCCGAGGAATACTGGAGTTAGACGTCTGTGTATCCACTAACATCCCTTCTTTTTAGGGCATTGTCACCAGTACTGCCATTTTGGAGGACCCACTTTGGAACCAACAGACCCTGAATAACATCACCACCCATAGAAGATTCGTTACAACCAGTTGTGTGCCCCTTAGAGCAACTGCTCCTGAAATCTACACCTGGCCTTCCCCACACCCTCTCCGCTCAGGGCACAGGCTGCAGCAGAGGAGCAGGAACCTACTAAGTATTCCATGCAGCAGATTTGTAGACCTTAGGAATCCAGGGCAGACCTCCGCTGGGTGCTCTGTGGAGCACTGTGCCAGTTCCCATGTCTGCCAATCCCTTCTGCGCTATTTCAAGGCTTTGCCCTGGCACTGCTTTTCCAGTTTGCTTTGTGTCTTTCTCACCCTCACTCCCTTTGCCTCCAGCCTCCTGTTCTTGGCCTCACACATTTCGTGTCTTTATCTAACCCAGGCCCTCAGCACGCGCTGGTCCATCCTGCTTTCTATGCCCCATTCATTCATCTGTCAGGTCTAACTTCAAGGTCATTTTTGAAGATAAACCTTTGACCCTCTAAGCTACCACCAGTCCCTCCACAGCAGTCTCCTTTTTTAAACTTTTTATTGAAAAACAGTATTTTTCATATATTTTGATCATTTCCCCCTCCCCCAATCACTCTGAGATCCTCCCACCCCATTACCCACCTATCCTTATGTTCTTTCATCTCCTAAAACAAACAGAAACAAGAGACACACACACAAATAACCTCACAAAAATGAAAATCAAATAAACAAAAGACCAATTAACACACACACAAATGGCCAAACAAAGCAAAATGAGACAAAAAGCCTTCAGAAACACCAGCGAGTTATTCTGTGTTGGTTATCCATCCACTGGGTGTGGACCTGCCCTGGGATGTGGCTGATAGAGCCAGTGAGACTCCATTGGAATAAATGGCTTTTCCTTTGCCAGCGGGCATCAGTTGTAGGTAGCTTCTTGGTTAGGGATGAGGGATGGGAGCCCGTGTCCACATCCCCCTCTCAGTACTGGGACCTCATCTGGCTTGAACCTGTGCAGCCCCGTGCATGCTGCCACAGTCTGTGAGCTCATGCTTGTCAACCCTGTGGAGTCTGGAAGACACGCTTCCTTGAAGTCCTCCGTCCCCTCCCAGCTTTTACAATCTCTCTGCCTCCTGTCCCATGAGCCTTGAGGACAGGTCATTGAAGACTTCCTCCTTAGTGTTCTGAAGTCTCTCCCAGCAGTCTCTTTGAACCCCATAGCATGAACTTGCCTTTGAAGTTTACCTATTTATGCAGCTCCATGGCTGCCATTTCTCATCTAGAGGTTAAGGATAGCACAGGGACCCCCAGCTCCTCACATCAGCTCCCCCTTTGCTTCTTCTCACTTAGTTAAAAGACACAGTCATCCTCGTTTCTCTACACAGCTGCCCATGGCGATGCCATCAGAGCCTCTGCCTCTAAACTGTGCTTCCCAAGGGCAAAGCCTGAGACTCCTGTCCTGTCCATTACATTTTCGGATCACATCTGACCAGTCAGGTGCTCCATGAATGGAGGTGACATATTGGCCTTTTCAACGTCATTGGTGTTAAGGTCCCTATTCATATGACTGTAAATCCTGAGGTAGGCCTGGAATCTTTACCCATGATACTTCACTGTACCCTGAGAGGAGGAGCTTCCAGCAGGCCACCCTGGGTTCTTCAGCACTGCTGGGTGCTCTTCAGGAAGGTCCCTGTGGAGGGTGCTCAGCCCTTAAACCAAGATGGAGACAGAGCTAACATTTCCTGGTGCTGGTTTTTACAACACTGTCTTCATCTTCTGGATCCTACAAGCATCTCTGTCTGGCTCAGCAGCAGTTAGGTGAAACAAACAGGTGACTTCCTAGTTTGTTGAACACACAACACGATTTTGATTTATCCCTGCAGCACAAAGCCTGGGCCTGGAAATGCGGCCTGCTCTTTCCCTGAGTGTTGTGAAGCCCTGTGATGACATCGGGCCAGGCTGGGTGTATTCTCCCTGGACAGTGTCACCCAAGGCTCTGCACACTGCACACCAGCACAGATGCTCCCCATGGAGGTCTGAGGAACTCCCTCAAGCTGGTTCTGCTCAAACATAGCTCACAGCGATGCTCCTAACTCTGCCTGTAGCCCCNCCGCACCGTGACAATGTTCCTCAGTCAGTAAAGCTCCAGTCATGTGGAGTCTCCCTGTTTCTTTTCCTATCACAGCAGGGCCTTGGCCTAGTCCCTTTGCTCCACCTCTCACACTCCGAGAGTGGGTCCTTCAGTGTTGCTCTAAACCGCAGGTCCACCAGACTTTCCAGTGGACTCTGCAGGTAGTGAGTGCAGATGAAGTTTAGTGGGTCCTGAATGCAGTGCCTGGCGTTCTTATAAGAGGGTACACAAGGAAGGCACGCAAAGGTAAGAGTCGCACAGCTATTGTCAAGGGACACCAAGAACTTTGACTAACACTGGAAGCTGGAAGAGCAAGGGAGGGTTCCTCCCTGAAGCCTCAGTGGTCAGGTCTTCTGCGTTGACTCTGCATCTTTAGCTCCTTGAGTGGTGGTGGCTGAACCATTGTCACTTTAAGTAGCACATTCTGGCATCTGTTCCAGGGGCCCTAGGAAGAAAGCCACACGCCACTCAAACCCAGCTGCACTCCAAGCCCAACTCCTCTCTAGCTCTCCTGGGATCCCACAGCCTTCCAGCTACTCTCTGGTCCTGCTCCCACCTTTCCTCCACCTCTGGGGAGGAGATGTGCATGCTTTGGAGAACTAATGCCAAATGCGCACCTAGCCTGTAACTCAGCAATCTTGCCTTTGGGTGTTTACTCCTCAGAAGTCAGCCTAGTGCCAAGCATGTGGGGCATGCCTCTAAACTCAACACTTGAGAAGGTAAGGCAGGAGGATAAAGAGTTTGAGGCTAGCCTGGGCTACATAGTGACACTATGAGGAAACAGGAAGAGAGAAGGCAGGAAAGGGGAGAACAAAGAGGAGGAAGGAAAGAAGCAGGGAGGGGAAGAGGAGCTACTCGTCCAGTATGAGATAGGTACTAGTGCTCATGTGGGCTAATATTCCAGGACCAACACTGGCTCCCTGCAGAAGCTGCAGCCACCGCCCCTGAGAACCTTGTTATCATGATGGAGCATGCCAATTTCCCCGAGGATAGCTCTGCGGGCTATCCTCACTGTGTGTGTGTGTGGCAGGGGTGGGGATGCTATTGAAATCAGACATAATGTTCAACAATCTACAGTGGGCAGGAGAACCATCCACACCACATACGACACCCATTCCCTCCATTGGGGATGGTGCAATTTAACATGTCCACAGTACAAGGCTGGGAAATGCTGGCCTGTGACCACCACACTTGTTCCTGACCTCTTAGAGGTCTTCTACATTGTCGTGCTATCATCAAGGACGTTCCAGGTCACCCCATTTACACTGGTGAGGTACCCCTTTCCCACACTCCTGCCTTTGAATCACCAGCAGTCACCCTCAGACACCGCGCGTCTGTCACAGTAACTCGTTCCCACTTTCCCTCCACCACTAAAAAGTCTTCACTCTCCTGGAGTCTCGGCTCCCAGAGCAGCGCTGAATACATATTGGCTGGGTGACTAGATGGATGGAAATAGATCCAGTAGGGGAAGACAGAGCTGGACAGGTGACTCAGTAAGTAAGCGATCTTGCAGAAGACTGGGGTTCAATTCCCAGAGCCTATATGAAGATAAAAACCATACATATCTAGTTCCAGGGTATCTGGTGCCCTCTTCTGACCTCCATGAGCACCAGGCATGCACATGGTGCACATACATACATACATGTAGGTATAACACTCATGCACATACAATAAAATAAATAAATCTCACAAAGAGGGAAGACAGCAACAAAGAGTCACCATTGGGCCCAACAGTTTGTGCTGCTCAGCTCTGCCTTGTTCAGTGCTATGGAGCCTCAGGAGCGATCTCCTCAGTTGCTGTTTTCCAGTGGTTAAGATGGTGCCTGTGCTCACTGCTGTTGCATCAGACTGTGGTGGGCAGCAAAGGCAGCAGGAAGTGGCAACATCGAGGCGCAGGCAGTGAGAGGCGATGTGGGTCACAGTGATCCTCTTAGGAGCACTCATGTAGGCCTACATGGGCCTCCTCATGTTCTTGGTGACCTAATGACCCTGTTCTGACTCCGGTCAATATCGTCACCTGCACTACACTTATGACACATCTGGGATTGTTGCCATGACCCCAGAAGCCCCAGGAACCACATGAAAGGCAGTTCCAACCGGGCAGTGGTGGTACACACATTTAATTCTAGCACTCGGGAGGCAGAGGCAGGAGGATCTCTGTGAGTTCGAGGCCAGCCTG
>LOEQ01007040.1:53997-67150 GCA_001685075.1 Bramus lutescens | reverse complement strand
TATAAGCTAGCCGTGCGGGAGCCGGGCAGGACGAAAAGCAGGCCTGCGTTCCCTCATTACTACATTAAGGCACTGCAGTTTGGTTGGGGTGATAAGGATTTCAGAAATGAGATCTTTTAGTTCATTTGTTTGCATCAGACAACTGCCATGATCTGAGTTTATTTGACCATTTTGCAAATATTAAGTTCCTGCAGTGTGCCTGCTCCTCCTCTAGGTCCTGTAAACTGGAGCAGGCATGAGAGAGACACACCCAGGTGCCCATGGAGCTGGCATTCTTTGAGCATAGTGATGCTCAGCTGGGGACTTTGGAATTGTCAGGAGGCGTTGCTAATTTCCATAACAAAGAGAGAGTGGAACACACTTTTGGCATCTGGGAATGGAGGCCAAGAATGCTGTAGACCATCCTGCTATATACACAACAGCCCAGGCACAACTGGCAAGATGTCAGCTAGTGTGGAAGGCAGTGGGAAACCCTGACCTAGCGACCCTCAAGAGCAGCACAGACCTGTATCCTTGCGTATAAATCCCAGACAGGACCACAGTGCTGAGTGCACAGGTTATAAATAGCAGATAGCATAAAGTAAGAGTCTGTGGGATAGCTTTGGAAATTATCCAAAGATATACTAAAGTCAGACTTTAAGTATTACCAACAGAATTTGAAGCAGCAGTTCAGGGTATCCAGTGTCCACAACTAGGGACTTCAGGTGACTTCTGGGGGAAATGACTAATGGGGAGCTGTGACAAACGATTCAAGCCTGCACGCGTCACTAGAACATTCCAACTGTGAAATGGAAGCACAGACGAAGGAGCAAAGGCAGAGAGGCTAAGTAACCTGTGCAAGACCACCCAACATAGCAGAGACCAGCTTTGAAAGGCAGCACTTTGACCTCAGAACATGCACTGTGCCTACATTTCCTCTCGGGGTGCTCATCCATGTTTAGAGAACCACCATTTTAGCATCCCCAACTGGCCAGTTGGTCCTGGAAGGTAGACTCAACTTGGAAACAAATGTAGAAACGTAATCTGAAATGGTTATCTAGATTCCTTCAAGCCAATGCTTGGACATGTTTGTCATCTAGACTCTGACGGTGCCCTGAGGCCCAATTTCTGAGCCATTCCACAAGCTATCACCTTCCACAATCATGTAAGTATTCCTTCTGCTTATGCAGCTATTGTAATTTTTAGAGACCCAAGACTAATAAATCCTCATATAGGAAAGCTCTAGGGAGGAGTTTCAAAGCCTGGAAAGCAGCTCAGGGGTCAGTCTGTGGGAAAAAGAAGATAAAATATGTGAAGATGAGACTATAGCCAAGATTCAGAGTGGGGGAGAGGGGGCGAGACTACAGGACGTGCACAAGCCTAGATCCATCTGTCTGGTTTATATCTTTATAACCCCACCTTTACTCACCTTATAACCTCAAATAAGCCATTTAATAGACCTCAAGTTTCCTATTCTTGAAAGAGGTATATATTAATACTTGCTGTGTGGAGCTGACTAGAGGACCAAATGAGCCAGTGATGCATGTCATCACTGCTAAAATGCACATCTACATGTTACCATCTTGGAAATTGGTATGTGGCTTACAATTGACAAATTATCATAGATTAGTGTGTGGGTTTTTTCTCAGTGGTGCATAAAATAAAAATGTAAATTATTGATTGCATCTTAGAGTCAATAATAAAGTTTGTCCGGAATATTATAAAAGCTTAAAATATCAGGAATTATTGCCTCTATTTTTATTACCAGCTCTTGGCATATCATCAGGTGCTCAGTAAATGCAAGTTCAGAATAGATTTCTCTTGGGTTTGAGTCTCACCTGAAGGTATGTATGAAGATTTGGATCTATACAGCATAAGGAGAGATCGCATTCTGGGCTCGCCTCCTACAAAATCGCCTTGGTGAGAAGAAACAACACAAGTCTGTATAATAAATCACACTGGACAGCTCTCTATGGCTTCAGCTAATGTTTGCAACCACATCCCTCCTCTGGTCCACAATTTACAGCACAAAACCATCAATCCCTTCACCTGTGCCTTCTGGTCTTCCAGCGAGCCGTGCAGATAGTGAGCCCAGTGGTGTGATGTTGCATGCTCAGGCTCTGTGGGACCAGTGACAAGTCCTTTCTAAATGCCATCCTCAATTTCAGAGTGGCCACACAACAACCTATCAGCTCAGCCTCACAGTAGCACATTTGAATCTTCTTGGTAACTTTCATTATTGCAATGACACGTTTTATTTTTATGAATTTTGACTTGTTTAATATTTAGTGAACATGAAGCTCATTTGGACTTTTTTTTGTCAACATTTACTTGTGCTAAGGAGTTGACTTGGGAGAGGCAAAGTGTCACATTCATCAAGAGAGCAAGTGGTTGTGTCTAACCTCTTTTCCCGTCCTCATTCCTTAGCATGTCCACATAAAAGCTGTCCAAGTACTTAGATTTCCACAGGCTTCTGTAGAACAATGATCACAATGGCAGCAGGTGATAATGACCTTCTATGTAATGTAAGATGGTGAACAAGAAACTGCCTCCATGCCATCCAATGACAGAGAAGATTTAGAATAAAACAAAAACCAGGACGACCTACTTCAGAGAGAAAGACAGGGAGCACTTAGAAATCCCCAAATAAATGACAGATCACATGAAGAAACAGAAAAAAAAAGCCAGGCATGGAGGCATACCCTTTATTTCTAGCACTTGAGGGGTACAGGTAGAGTCTCTTGAAATCAAGAAAAGTCTGTTCTACATACTGTGTTCAAGTCATCCAGAAATATACAGTGAACCCTTGTCTAAAACAAAACACAAAGATGTCACATACATCACAAAGAAGAAAGCCTAGGTGAGCATAGTCCTTGCTGCACGATTATCTGGCAGGAAGAGAAAAGAGACAAAATGTCACATGAAGGTTTTAAAATATCACTAATAAAAGGGATCAAGAACCTTAAGAATACAAACAAGCAGAATCCAATCTAGGACCGGCAGCCATAACCACAGAAGGAAAGGATGGAAAATATTGTCTCTAAAATCAGGAACAAATGATGTTACCTCACCCTTTTCTTGTATTCAGTATCATGCTCAAAATATTAGGTGTAGCAATGGAACAAGAGAAAGAAATTAAAGGGACACAGATAGAAAGGAAAGAAATTAAGTGATCCATTTGCATGTTACATAACTCTTTGTTTAAAGACTCCACCAAAAAAACTTTTAGATTGAATAAACACTTTCATCAGTGTAGCAGGATACAGAATCAGTGCATAAAATGCAGTAGCCCAATATAACGTGCTTTGGGGGCTCGAGAAGCTGTCTAATGGGTAAAGTGCTTGCTATGGCAGCAGGAGGATCTGATTTAGATTCTAGCACCCACAAAAAAGCTGTATGTCAGAGTGTCCCTGTAATCTCAAAGCTGAGCATGTGGGGATGGACAGATCCCAAGGTCTCACCAGCCAGCTGTCTAACTGAAACAACAGCTTCAGGTCACAATGAAAGGCCGTGTCCCAACAAGATAGGATGGAGAGTGATGGGGAGGGCACTTGGCATCAACTTCAGGCTTTCACAATTGCACACACATGTTCATACACATGCATACACCATGTACACATGTATGTACACACATACGTTTTGGTACAGAAAAAAGAGGGGAACGACCCATTCACAATAATTCAAAACAGCAAAAATCTAAGACAAGACCTAATATAGAAGGCAAAATAACTATACAATTAAAATATCGAAGAAAATAAATTGAAGAACACAAAAGGATGTGGGAAATACTTTCAGTACTGATATATTAGCATCACCAACGCCCTGGAAGTTGATCTTCAGTTTCAAAGACATCCCCATAGATATTCCAATCACATTCTTCAGAAAGCCAGAAAAAAATTAAATCTATATGGAAACAAAAGGCCCCAAATATTCCGAGCAATCCCTAGGAATAAAAGGCAATGCTGGAGAGAACATAATATCTGCCCTCAAATTGTACCTGCAGCTCCATAGTAACAAAACCAGCATGGTTCTGGCTCAAATTAGAACCAAAGACCAACAGAGCAGGGGATAGATAGTACCCAGAGATGAACCCCACAGCCACAGTCACTGTTAAAACCCCAAATGCCAAAAGCATGAAGCAAGCAGGGGAAAAAGTCTCTTCAACACATGTGCTCGGAATACTGAATATCCACATATGAAGGGAAAAACTAGATGTAGGTTTTTCACACTGCACTAAAATCCACAGGATATGGAGTGTCTAACTACAAAGCCTGAAATTGTTGGCAAATATTCCTTTACCTTGTGTTGAGATGTGTCACTGTGATTGGTCTGATAAAGAGATGAACAGTAAATAGCTAGGCAGGAAGAGGTTAGGCAGGACTTCTGGAGACAGAAAGGTCTTGGGAAGACAGGCAGAGTTGCCAACCAGACCCAGAGGAAGCAGGAGGAGAGGTAAAAGCCACAAGTCATGTGACAGCATATAGATTAATAAAAATGGGTTATTTAAGTGATAAGAGTTAGTTAGAACAAGCATAAGCTAATTATTCCTAATTAATAATAAGTCTCTGTGTCACGATTTGGGAAGTGGCTGGAGTTTCAAAATAGCCCACTACAGGAAGCTTTGAAATTGCTAATGGAAAACAAAGTCAAATTACTTGAAGACACAGGCACAGGGAAGATCATTCTGAAAAGGACTCAAACAGGCAGGAAATAATCGTAAGAACTGACTAATGCTAGTTCCTGAAATTCAAGTTTCTACACACCAAAGTAACCAGCCATCAGCGTGAATAAATATACTGACACATGGGAGGAAATCTCTGTCCACTAGACAGCCAACAGGGATTAAGAGCTAGACTCTAAAAAGAATTCCAAATTTTAAACATTGAAAAATCTAAATAATAAATGGGACAATGGGTTAAATAGTTCTCAAAGAAAGAAAGAGAAGTGGTCAATAAGAATTTGAAAACATGTTCAACAGTCTTAGCTATCAGAAAACTTGAATGGTTAAAGAAAGAATATGTACATATACACATGGAATTTTATCTAGCTAAAATATGGAATTATGATATTTTCAGCAAAAATGGATAGAAATAATGAGTGAAATAAGCCAGACTCAGGAAGACAGATACATTATTCTATCATGTGTAGAGTATAAGTGTGTATGTGTGAGTGTTTCTGTGTGTGTGTGTCTGTGTGTGTGTCTGTGTCTACGTGTCTGTGTGTGTCTGTGTGTGTGTCTGTGTGTGTATGTCTGTGTGTGTGTCTGTGTGTATCTGCGTGTCTGTGCGTGTGTCTGTGTGTGTGTCTCTGTGTGTATGTCTGTGTGTGTGTCTGTGTGTGTCTGTGTGTGTGTCTGTGTGTCTGCATGTCTGTGTGTGTATGTGTGTGTCTGTGTGTGTTTCTGTGTGTGTGTCTGTGTGTGTGTATGTCTGTGTGTGTGTGTCTGTGTGTGTGTCTGCATGTCTGTGTGTGTCTGTGTGTGTGTCTGTGTGTGTGTCTGTCTGTGTGTGTCTGTGTGTGTGTCTGCATGTCTGTGTGTCTGTGTGTGTGTGTCTGTGTGTGTGTCTGCATGTCTGTGTGTCTGTGTGTCTGTGTGTCTGTGTGTGTGTCTGCGTGTCTGTGTGTCTGTGTGTCTGTGTGTGTGTGTGTCTGTGTGTGTGTCTGTGTGTGTCTGCATGTCTGTGTGTCTGTGTGTGTGTGTCTGTGTGTGTCTGTGTGTGTCTGCGTGTCTGTGTGTCTGCGTGTCTGTGTGTCTGTGTGTGTGTGTGTCTGTGTGTATGTCTGTGTGTGTGTCTGTGTGTGTGTCTGCGTGTCTGTGTGTCTGTGTGTGTGTCTGTGTGTGTCTGTGTGTGTGTATGTCTGTGTGTGTGTCTGTGTGTGTCTGTGTGTGTGTCTGCATGTCTGTGTATCTGTGTGTGTGTCTGTGTGTATGTCTGTGTGTGTGTCTGTGTGTGTGTCTGCGTGTCTGTGTGTCTGTGTGTGTGTCTGTGTGTGTCTGTGTGTGTGTATGTCTGTGTGTGTGTCTGTGTGTGTCTGTGTGTGTGTCTGCATGTCTGTGTATCTGTGTGTGTGTCTGTGTGTGTGTCTGTGTGTGTGTGACATGAAAGTAGAAAGGGACAGTGAGGAAGGAGAAGAGGCTCAAAGAAAGCTGAAAGGACAAAGGAGAGTACTGAAGTACACTTGACAACAGGAGCGTATGTTTTGGAAGACACACGTAGAGTGAGAAGCAGAACGGATGGTACAGGGGGACAAATAAGAACAAAGTCTTTTGCTTCAGATGACAACTAAATAATAGTCTAGTATATTGCATCCCAGGCACTGATCGATGAAGAGTGCATCCAAAAATTTAATTCTAGGTTAAAGGTATCATGCCTAGGCAATGGCAGACATATCTGTGTGTTTGAGGCCGGCCTGGTCTACATAGCAAGTTTTAGGTCAGTCAAGGCTACAAAGAGCTGATCAAGCCATCTATAAAGTCCACATCCTTTGAGCATCCCAATCTTTCCTAAGAGGAAGAATGCATCCAGAGGTTGCTTAGTTTACCCAATTAAGGCTGGACCATGGCACACTGTGTTTCCATGGCCATGTTCGTACCTGCAGCTCTAGGAGGCAATTCAAATTAGATTGAAATGGCTCCCTAAATGGAAAAACTATGGCAGGATTGACTGGGAGAGGGTATGTGATCCATTTAGCCCAGTTCTGCAGTATAGAGACACAAAGGCAAAGGCTACTATGGAAAATTCCATAGAAAATGCTTGTACCTCATGACATCACACCATGTCCTTAACATAGGATCTCTGCTTTCACCCTGGGAAGTAAGACATTACATAATTACTCCTTTAACAATGGAAGCTTAATGGTGTGGAGTAGTCTTTTCTAAGCACATTTGTAGGTCTGTACTAGATGGGGTTTGCTTCAGGCCATATCAAAAATAAAATGAGTGGTAGGTCTCTTTAATTCCTAGACCCATATCCCCCGATACAACCTGTGACTGCAACATCTTCTGTTTGACATGGGTGTACCCATATGCCATTTCAAGGTGAACAAGCAAGTTTGGGATTTGGGTCATAGATCAAGGGGCCAAGAATAAGGAGTTGTGGGAAGGCAGACTCACATGAGGTCTGCTCCTTCACAGCAGTGTAATACACCAAACAGTGTGGTTAACTGCAGGCACGTGCTGTACAGCAGGTCTCCAGGAACCAATCATCTCTGGGGATAGAACTTTATGCAAAGCAATAAGCTCCTTTATTTCCTCCCACCGAGTTCCTAGTAAGTACCATTTTCGTCCATGCTTTTTAATTTTTAACTTACTATTTATCTATGTGTATGTCTCTTTGTGTATGCCACATGTGTGTAGATATCCATAGAGGCGAGATAAGACATTCAGTCCTCCAGTTACAGGAGGCTGTGGTCCACCGGATGTGGGTGCTCCCTTCCAAGCAGTGAATGACCTTAAGTGCTAGCCATCTCCCCGCTTACTAACTTGGCACTTTTTATGAGTCTAAAACTTTTGAATTCTTACAAATATTCTTACTACAAAAGAAAAAAGAAGGGAGAGCGAGAGAGGGGAGGGAGGAAGGAAACTTCCGAAGAGCATGGTGGCTTCATGGACATATGCATGTATCCATGTTCATCGAAGTATGTAGGTTTAAACAAGAGGGTTTTATGTCACCGTTCCCTCAATGAAGCTGTCAATAGTTAAATAAAGAGAATAAGAGATTTCCCTCTGTGCATAGTGAATTGCCTTGGAATTAACCCTTGCCACTTCCAGAGGCGAGGTGGAACTTAGAAACCCAGAGGGTGGGTGTGGTTCCTCGGCCTGCCCTCTGCCTTCCTTCTGCCACCAAGCTCACCACAGAGGTTCCCACGCAAAGCATCATGCATAGCAATTTGGCACAGTAAAAACTATGTTTGGTATAGAAAATGAGGAAAATATTGACAAAAATAAAGTGATCTGTTCCCACCACCCAGAGAGCTGTGGATAATCTGGCACTGTTCCTTCCAGCCCTTTCCTCTGCAAAGCTCCATGTTTGTTTTCCCTTCATCTCCATACACTTGAGAATGTTTTGTATACACAATTTGCTACCAGACTTCCCACTTAAATCAGAAGTATTTTCATGTTATTACAGACTGTTTATAAACATTGCTTCCTTTCCAATAATGCAATGCAGCATCCCCTGACCTCCTCCCACATCAACCTGCTTATAGCCTTGTAGGAATCACTGTCAACCATTTACAGTTGAGGATTTTTTGACGGCTACCTCAATAAAATGGGTGTATTAGCTTCTTGTTGCTCTGATGAAAGCCGATGACCAAAAGGGACTTGCGGAATAACGAGTTTAGCTTGGTTTCCAGCTCCAGAGAGAGTCCCATTTGATGAGGGAAGAATGGTAGCAAGCAAGCAGGGTGGAGCAGGTGGAAAGGCCAAGCCAGGGACAGGTGACTTTGTGCTAGGCCTCCATCTGAGGACTATTTGCCTTAGACTCAAAATTCCAGAAAGGTAAGTTTCCGGAAAACAGCCGGACTGAGAAACCTGCCCAGGAATGTACAGCCATACTGTTGTTTCTGTAACTTGGTAACACAGACATTCAAACATTTTTTGAGTTGTCTTAACCATTTAAACTTGGTGAAAGAAACCAGTTTTTGCTTCCTTGCATAGATGTTGAAGGCTTTCTTATGGTTTCTCCCCAGTTCTCCCCAAAGTACCTTCCCCATATGCCTCCTTCAGGACATGACTCAGAATTGGCATTAAGGCTATCGTCCTGTCCTTGGGAGCTAATCAATCAATCATTCAACTATAATTGGATGGAGTCTATTGTCTTTCCCAGGAGTCACTAAACCCATAAAGCAGGCAGCTGGGAGAGTGGGAGAGTTAATGGGAAGTGAGGTGAAGCCATAAGCTATCAGCACCCCGCCCCAGGGACATACTTTCTCCAGCAAGGCTGCACCCCACAAGTTCTACTCCCCAAGCAGCACCACCAACTGGGGACCCAGGGTTCAAATGCACGAGCCTGTGGGACATTTCTCACTCAGGCAAACACGTTGAGTTTTCTAGACTCCTCTGCTAGGAGATGAGCTTTTGATTTTCTGCTCTAGTGGACAGGGACCTCACCTTCTGTGACATTAAACATTTTCTGTTTCTTTGCCTTTCATTTTAATTTCACTTCCTATTGCAATTATCATTCTGAAGTCATTCCTAGGCCTCATTTTGATCTTCCTGTCAACTGCTTGATCTGTAACATTTAAAAAGATCTCTTCTTGCTATTCTTTTCACCCTGTCTCAATTTCTAGTCATAGTTGTTTTTCCAATTTGTCAGTTGTAATAATGTTTATAGTCCTGAACTAAAAAATTTAAAGTTATTTTAAAATAATACATTATTGTAAAAAGATATCTGTTAATGACTGTATAATATTTCATATTTTGATTGTACCACAACTTACCTTGATGTTATAAATATTTAGGTTAGATTATAAGGCAGTTCTTTAAGTATTTGCTATTATGAATTCTGCTATAATGAGATCTGAGTTTCTGTGGCAGCTTCTAAACACAAAGGACAAAGAAAGAATATTAAAAGTTGCAAGGTAAAAAGACCAAGTATCATATAAAGGCAGACCCATTAGAATCACATCACATCTGACTTCTCACTTGAGACTCTAAAAGCCAGAGGACCATAGACAGATGTGCTGCAGACTCTGCAAGACCACAGATGTCAGCCCATATCTTTCAGTCACCATGGATGGAGAAATTAAGATAGTTCATGATAAAATCAAATTTAAACAGTAACTATCTACAAATACAGCCCTACAGAAGATGCTAGAAAATGCAGTTAACTTAAAGAAGCTAACTACGCTTATGAAAACACAGGAAACACATAATCGCACACCAGGATAATTAAAAGAAGAGAACACACACACCACCACCACCAACAACAACAACAACAACAAAAATAATAGAAATTAACAACCATTGGTCATTGATATCTCTCAATATCAAAGGTCTCGATTCCCCAGTAAAAAGACAGTGATTAATACAATGGGTGCAAAACCAGGATCCATTCTTTTGCTCCATCCAAGAAACACTTCAATATCAAGGACAGCTGCTATTTCAGGATAAAGGGTTGGAAAATCTATTTTAAGCAAATGAACCTAAGAAGCAAGCTGTTATAGCCATTTTAATATCTAATAAAATAGACTTCAGAGCAAAATGAATCAGGATAGGAAAAGATACTACAAACTCATAAAAGGAAAATTTCACAAGCGTGGCATTTAAATTCTTAACATCTGTGCCCCAAACATAAGGGCATCCACATTTGTAAAAGAAACACCATTACAGCTTAAAAACTACAATGATCTCACACATTGATAGTGGGAGACTTCAATACCCCACTTTCACCAACAGACAGGTCATCCAGACAAAAACTAAAGAGCTAGCAAATATCATAAACTAAATGGACCTGTTAGACATCTATAGAACATTTTGCCCAAACACAAAATAAAATACCTTCTTCTTTACACCTCATGGAACCTCTCCAAAATTGTTCATATACTCAGACACAAACCAATTTCAACAGATACAAAAAAGTTGAACTAACCCCCTGTATTTTATTAGACCACCATGGATTAAAGCTGGACTTCAACAATAATGGGAATAGAAGAAAGCCTACAAACTCATGGAAACTGAACAACTCTCTACTGAGTTATCATGGGGTCAAAAAATAAATAAAGAAGTTAAAGACTTCCTAGACTTCAGTGAAAATGAATGCATAACATACCCAAACTTATGGGACACTATGAAAGTAAAGTTAAGAGAAAGCTGATAGTACTAAGTGCCTTCATGAAGAATTTGGAGAGATATCATACTTAACATCTCACTTGTTAGTGACTTAACAGTACACCTGAAAACTCTGGAACAAAAAGAAGCAGACACACTTAAGAGGAGTGGTTGGCAGGAAACAATCAAACTGAGAACTTAAATCCAGAATCAATGAAACAAAGAGTTGGTTCTTTGAGAAAATCAATACAATAGTTAAACTTGTATTCAAAGTAACTTAAAAGGCAGAGAGAGAATATCCAAATCAACAAAATCAGAAATGAAAAGGGGAGTTTAACAACAGATTCAAGGAAATACAGAGAACCATTAGGTCATACTTCAAAAACCTGTACTTCACAAAACAGGAAAATCTAAAAGAAATGGACAAATTTCTTAATAGATACTACTTACCTAAGTTAAATAAAGATCAGATACACAATATAAATCGATGTATAGCCCCTAAGGAAAAAAGAATCAGTCATTAAAAGTCTCCCAGCCANAAAAAAAAAGCCCAGGGTCAGATGATTTGAGTGCAGTATTCTATCAAATTTCCAAAGCAGAACAGCTAATACCAATACTTTTCAAATTATTACACAAACTAGAAACAGAAAGAACATTGTCAAATTCTTTCTATGAGGCCACAGTCATCCTGATACCCAAACCACACAAAGACCCAACAAAGAAAGAGAATTACAGAGCACTTTCACTCGTGAACATAGGTGCAAAAACACTCAATAAAATATTGGCAAACCAAATCCAAGAGCACATCAAAAAGATCATCCATTATGACTAAATAGGCTTCAAACCAGAAATGCAGGGATATTTCAACATATGGAAATCAGTCTATGAAATCCACCATATAAACAAACTGAAAGGAAAAAAAATGACCATCTCATTAGATTCAGAAAAGGCCTTGACAAAATCTAACATCCCTTCATGATAAATGCCCTGGAGAGATCAGTGATAAGAGGGACAGAAGTCAATGTAAAAAGGCAATTTACATCGAGCTGACAGCCAACGTCATATTAGATGGAGAGACACTGAAAGCAATTCCACTAAGGGCAGGAACAAGACAAGATGCTATTCTCTCCACATCTATTCAGTCTATAGTACTTGAAGTCTTAGAGCAATAAGATAAGTGAAACAGATCAAGGGCAACAAACGGGAAAGAAGTCAAAGTGTCCTTATTTGCAGATTAATATGATACTATACATGATTAACCCCAAGACTTCCTCCAGGAAACTCCTGCAGCTGATAAACACTTTCAGCAATGTAGCTGGATGCAAGATTGTCTCAAAAAAGAGTAACCCTCTTATATACAAATGAACTGAGAAAAATTTAAGGAAACAACACCTTTCACAACAGCCACAAATATTATACAATATCTTGGTATAACTCTAACCAAGCAAGTGAAATACTTGTATGAGAAAAAACTTTAAGGTTTGAGGAAACAAATTGAGGCAGGTATCAGAAGATGGAAATATCTTCCAGGCTAATGGATGGGTAGGATTAACATAGGAAAAGACCATCTTACAAAAAGCATCTACATGTGGATTCAATGCAATCCACATAAAAATTCCAACACAATTCTTTACCGACCTCGAAAGAGCAATTTTCAAACTTCATATGAAAGAAACAGAAAACTCAGGAGAGTGAAAACAATCATGAATAATGAAAGAGGTGCAGGAGGTATCACCATTTCTGATTCAAAGTCATACTACAGAGATATAGTAATAAAAATCAAAACCACAAGCATTGGCAAAAACAGACATGTTGCTCAATGGAATTGAATTGAAGGCCCAGATATAAATCCACAAATATATATATGCCAGAAATACACACTGGAAAGAACAAAGCATCTTTAACAAATGATGCTGGTCTAACTGGATGGATGCACGTAGAAGAATGCAAAGAGATCCATACTCATCACCCTGTATAAAACTCAAGTACAAGTGGATCAAAGACCTCAACATAAAACCAGACACGCTGAACTTGAGAAAAGAGAAAGTGGAAAATAGCCTTGAACACATTGACACAGGAGACAACTTCCTGAACAAAGCACTGATAGTGTAGGCATCTAGCCTGACAGTTAGTAAATGGGACCTCATAAAACTGAAAAGCTTTCATAATGCACAGAACACTGTCAGTAGAACAAAATGGCAATCTACAAAATGGAAAACATTTTTTTTTACCAACTTCACATCTGAGAGAGGACTAATATTCAAAATATATAAGGAACTCAAGAAACTAAATATCAAAAACCAAATAACCCAATTAAAAATGGGATACATATCACTTTTGGGTATATAGCCAAAGGATGCTCAATTGTGACACGAGGACATGTGCTCAACTATGTTCATAGCA
>LOEQ01007040.1:41944-53886 GCA_001685075.1 Bramus lutescens | reverse complement strand
CTTGAATTTTGCAGGACAATGGATGGAGCTAGAAAACATTATTTTGAGTGAGGTAACCCAAACCCAGAAAAACAATTATCACGTGTACTCACCCATAGGTGTTTTTTAAATATAAAGCAAAGAAAACCAGCCTAAAAACCACAATCCTAGAGAACTTAAACAACAATGAAGACACCAAGAGAGACTTACATAGATCTAATCTACATCAGAAGTAGAAAAAGACAAGATCTCTTGAGTAAATTGGGAGCATGGGGATCTTGGGAGAGGGTTGAAGGGAGATGGGGGAGGCAGGGAGGGGAGCAGAGAAAAATGTAGAGCTTAATAAAAGTCAATAAAAAATGGGATACCTATCTAAACAGAAAATTCTCAATAAAGGAAAATCAAATGGCTGAGAAACACTTAAAGAAATGTTCAACATCCTCAGGGGAATGAAAATCAAAACTACTTGAGATTCCATCCTACACCTGTCAGAATGGCTAAGATCAAAAACACAAGTGATAACTTATGCTGGAGAGGATGTGGAGAAAGGCTTATGCTCCTCCATTGCTGATGGAGGCACATTATTACAGTCACTATGAAAATCATTATGGAAGTTCCTTGGAAAATTGGGACTTGATCTACCTCAAGATCCAGCTATACCACTATTGGGCATATAACCAAAGGATGCTTCAGTTTATCATAAGGACACTTGCTCAACCATGTTCATAGAAACTTTATTAGTAATAGACAGAAACTGGAAACAGTCTAGATGTCCCTCAACCAAAGAATAGATGAAGGAAATGTGGTACATCCACACAATGGAGTATTATTAAACTATTAAAAATGATGTCATAAGATTTGCAGGCACCGGGTGGTGGTGATGCATGCCTTTAATCCCAGTACTCGGGAGGCAGAGGCAGGCAGATCTCTGTGAGTTTGAGGCCAGCCTGGTCTACAAAGTGAGTTCCAGAACAGATTCCAAGGCTACAGAGAAACCCTGTCTTGGAAAAAAAAAGAATTCTTTTCTTTTCTTTTCTTTTCTTTTCTTTTCTTTTCTTTTCTTTTAGACAGCTAAGTGGAACATATCTGGGGAATTGAAAGAAAAATGATTTGTAGGCAAATGGATAAAACTAAAAACAGTCATACTGAGTGAAGCAGCCCAAACTCAGAGAGATAAATATTTGCTTATGTGTGGATATCAGCCATTAGATAAATGATAAAAGCCCAATCTGTAGATCCAGAGAGGAGGAGTTTAAGGAGGTGTATGGATCTCCCTGGGACAGTGAAATAGAATATAGATTTTACTGGCAGGCTGGTGGCAGGTGAGGATAGGACCAGGTGGAATTATGTGGAGTGGGAGGTGGGCATGGAGGGAGCATGTGCAGGCAGAGACAGCTAGAAATGGGGGGTATTGGGAGTGTTAGTGTGGAAATCTAGCGCAGTTTAAATTCCCAGAATATAAGAAGTTCATCCTGATGAGGACTCCTAGTAATGGCAAGTACTGAGTCTCAGTTGGCCACTTCTTGTCATCAGGTAAGGCTTCCTGGTTTACTTTCAATTGTTTTGTTGGTCAAGAGGGCTTCATGGAAATACCCAAATAACTGGGGCTGTTGCTAACACAAAGGGTTGCTTTCAACAAACTTACAGCACTGGCAATGAGACCCCATTGCTGAACACAGCACCCACACAACTCACTGAACATGGAGAAGTTGAGGTGGTTCTTACATAGAGCCTTTATCCCTATGTTCTAGTCTCTTTGGTGCAGGAAAGAACTCTACTGGAAGAGAAATGTGAACACCAACCCAGTCACAAAACCTTTGATATACAATCTGGCCTGCCTGCAAAATATGCTGGGGCAATAGTGGTATTGATCTTGTGGGAGTAGCCAATCAACGTTAGATTCACTTCGGTTCTACTCCATCAGTAGAAATCCATACCCAGCACTACTTGGGTAACCAAGAACCAGAGGCTAAATAGGCCAGAGACTTAGGGTAAAAACCAAACATTGCTGGTATATTTAAACAGGTATTGGTAGAATAACTCCTAATGATATTCTGCCATACTCACAGATCAGTGCTGTATCCAGTCATTATCAGAGAGGCTTCCTATAGGGGAAGATGGGAACAGATGCAGAGACCCACTGTTGTCTGAGTTTTCTGTCCTGCCTGGTTCCCGCAATCGTTAAGTCTCAAAGAAATCACACAAAGGTCTACATTAGGGCCCATTAGCTCAGGCTCCTTATTAACTTTTATAACTTATATTAGCCCCTTATTCTAGTCGATGTTAGCCACATGGCTTGGTACCTTTTTCAGCGAGGCAGTCACATCTTGCTTCCTCTGTGGCTGGGTAAAGACTACAGACTAAGTTTTCCTCTTCCCAGAATTTTCCTGTTCTTGTTGCCTGGCCTCTACTTTCCGCTTGGTTGTCCCTCCTATACTTCTTGCCTGACTACTGGCCAATCAGTGTTTATTTAAAATATAATTGACAGGATACAGACCATTGTCCCACAGCAACCCACAGTCAGACATTGCATCAAGTGAGAATCTAAATGGAAGATCTCCATTAAATCCATCCCCTCAGAGCTCAGGGAAGCCCGTAGAAGAGGAGGAAGAAAGATTTTAAGAGTCAGAGGGAATGGAGAACACTAGGAGAGCAAGGTGCATATGATTTCACACAGAGCGTAGCAGCAAGCACAAGGCCTACATGGATCTGCACCAGGCCCGTTATGTGTCTATCATTATTAAGCTATAATTATCATCATTATTAATCTGCTATTATTAATCTATTAGCTACTATTTTTATGGGACTCTTGACTATAAGAACCAGACCGGTGAGAATCTGACCCATGTGCCTGCTCTTAAAACTCTTTTCCTCCTGTTGAGTTGCTGTGTTCGACTTTGATAAGATAGTTTTTGCTTCATCTTATTATGTTTTATTGTGTCATGTTAAAA
The DNA here is from genome assembly GCA_001685075.1 of Bramus lutescens. Lineage (NCBI taxonomy): Eukaryota > Metazoa > Chordata > Mammalia > Rodentia > Cricetidae > Bramus > Bramus lutescens. Next base: position 50,956 of record LOEQ01007040.1, on the reverse strand, counting down.
AATAAGAAAATGACAGCTGGTGATGGGCGCCAGAATCTGTGATCCAGACAAACAAGAGGGAATCCTTACAGGAACACGAGCCACTCTCACCTGGAAGGCACAGGGAGATTGGTGCTCAGAGCTGGCGCCTTACATCTCCCTCTCCTACCTTCCTCCTTTAGCTAATTATCTGCAATTTATCAGCTCTGCTTAATCAGAATGGCTCAAAGTGTTTAGTGGATCTTGGGCCACTCCCTACCCCACTCAAGGACTGAGCAGTAAAGAAGACATGTATTTATGAAAGCTGTTTAAGTTTGCCAGATATAATAGAGAATTAAATTGAAACTGTTGATAAACAATAGATATTTTAGTGTATGTATACTCAAAAATTTTAGAGGACACACAAGAAAAAACATTTGTGGTTTATCTGAAATTCAAATTTATCTTAGTGTTATACTCCCATATAAAGCATAGTATATATTATGGTATACATAGATTCATATTTTATATATATTATAATTTTAGATATGGTATCTCTGAATACCTTTGTTCTGGGAAAGCTTTGTGACTATTTTATTCTATACATACATACATACATTTATATACTGATCTCAGGGTCCTCAGTGCTATATATGTTCTTAGTCTGAGAGCTCTATGAATACCTTTAGTATGGAGGAAGACAACATAGAAGGAAAAAACATCAAGGCAACACACAAGAAACAGAAATACCTTCTGGGCCCTGGCTCATTCCCTTTTGTATTCTCAAACTTGAACTCTGCACAAATATCTGCCACCTACAACTCAAAACCAACCTCAGAAAACTTTTACATAAGTGTTGAATAGTGAAGTACAAAAGCAAAGATAAGATTTATAACTTATGGGGAATTTCAAAAAAGATTCTAATCTACCAGTCCCTGTGAGACCTCTTCAAGGTAGACTTCTTCCTATGACATGCAAATCTAGGAAACGACTTTTTCTTCACATATCATTACTGAATTAGATTGCCACTGCTGAACAGACACAACTCTAAGGCACATACAACCAGGAGAGTCTCCCTCTGAGAGCTGGGCCAAAGGGATGGGATGCATAGAAGGCAGAGTTTATAGTGATTTAGTTCTCAGGCTATGAAATGAATGCCTACACACTCATTCAATAGCTCTCAAGATCGTTCATATTCCCTAAATGCTTTATAAAAATAACCCACTACTCTCAAAATCCAGTTCCGTTCTTAAACTTAATCGTAACTACAGCACACAGGAGGAGAACTATGCGTTTTTATTTCAGCCCTACTTGGTATTTTGAATACAGAAGTAGCATTTTGTCTTTGTGCTTGCTTTTTGTCCTCTGTTTTCATTTTGTCCTCTGTTTTGTCACTGAAGATTTGGCCTGGCGTTTTGTGGAATGGGGTCATGCCCCAATTTTGACTTTTCACTTTCTCAACGCAAAGACTTTGGTACCTGAAACCAGTGTTCAATATCTATTGAATCAATGGATGACAGCAACATAAATTCTCAGCTGCAAATGAGTATTTCTTTGGTATGATACCTCATCTCCCATGAGAGATGTGCTTATGCCTGTGCTATATTGGAAGTGAAACACAGTGGACAAGGTGGGATTTGGTAGGATTTTTTTTTCCTCTGAGACCAATGCTTACTGGACATTATGTAACTAACTAGGTCTTCATTAATTTTCATTGAATGAAATGAAATGAAATTCATGACCTCAGGACCCTCAAACCTATGATTACAAAGGATGGGAGAGAACTGGGCCATTATTGTGTTGCTGATCTCTTGCTCTGCAACTCCCTCTCAACTAATATACCCTCTGAAATTTATAAGACGTTTCAAACAAATGCTCCCTCACAAGAAGCCAGAAAAATAAAACCTCCAAATTCCTCTTTCCCAAGAGGACAGCCTGGAACAAAGGCTACTTGGATGACTACAAAAGAAATGGTCATCCAGTCTCATGTTTGGAGGTTAAAGTAGCTCTAGGATATTGTTTCATTTTCTCCTTGTCCTATTTTCGTCTGTAGAAACTCCAAACACTGATTTTCTGAGAAGATCTTAGTGTAGGAGATGCACACTGAATGTCATGAGTATTAGATGGGCATGCAGCAAGATCAGAAACAAGCCTTCCCAATCTAGTCCGTGGAGCCAGCACCCAAGCTGTGCTTCGTGAATGTAAACTCACTCTAACGCCAGTGGACTCCAACTCTAATTGCTGGCATGATCACCAGATATCCTCACCTTAGCACAGATGCAAATCCTAAAGTTTATGCTTCGATCTGGGTTGCTAGCTCAGTTTGAGTTGAGCAAAATACTAGCCTTGCACACAGAATGAGCCAAAGTTCAGTTCCCAGAACTCAAGTGAANAAAAGGTTGGGCAAGGTAAAAAGGCATGTGCAATCCCGGTGCCAAAGACTGGGGGATCTCTGGGTGCCTGGCCAGCCAGCTTCATCTGCTTAGTGAGTGCCAGACAGCCTAGTCTACTTGGTGAGTGCCAGCCAGCCTAATCTACCTGGTGGGTGCCAGGCTAACGAGAAATCTATCACAAAACACAAGATGGGCAGTGTCTAAGGAATAAAGGCTGTTTAATTGTGACCTTACATACATATTGCACATGTATGTGCTTCTACAAACACATGAACACATGAACACACATATATCAAACAAAAAAAGAAACTCAACTCACTGGGTAGACAAGAGAGATAGTCATTTTTAAATTTAAAAGAATAAACCACTCTTTGAAAATGTAAAAAAGTGTTTGTTCATTTCCTCCCCACTGAAGGCACGTGAACAGTCAACTGACTTCTGCATTGATTTCTCTAAAGGGAATGAGCTAGAAAAAGCAAGTGACGTTCAATAAAGGCTTAGAGCTTTATTGCGTAAGAACTGTGATTCCAAAGGCTTTGAGAAGAAATTTTGTCTAATTAGTCATTGTAATCAGGTGTCTGCAGGGATAAGTGCTAATTGTTAAAATAGACAGGCAATTAATCACTTCTCCTTGTCATCTTGAGGGCGAGCGGCAGCCCCTGCGCTTCTGGATTTCTGTACAGAAAACATGAGCAGACTATTTCCCAACAATGGAAAGTGCACCCCTTTCAGATGATGAGGGCCCATCGTAGCTCATCCCCGAGATTTGGAAAGACAGGAGCAGAAAACACGGGGGAACACGTTCAGAACTGAATGTTTCCTCTTACGTTTTAAAAAATGGTTACCAAAGTCCAACAGTGGTCAGTTCTGCATCAAGGTGTGGGATCCTCTTTGAGTTCTGGAGTCTGCTGTGATTCTCATGCAACAGATGGTGAAGCGGGTGCTTGGAGTTGATAAATGACCACTTTGAGTTTGCACGGATACGAATGAGACTAGAACCCAAGCTGGCCTGTGGTCAGTCTCCATTTATGACTTAATACCGCAGATCCTATTTATAATAAATTAGATGATAAAACTTGTGCATACTGTGTCACTATTTCATCCATAAACACTCAGAAACCGCTACAATGGCACCAATGCTGCTGACTTCCATGTGTACACAGGCAGGTATCCCTGTGTGTACAACCTAAGATGCTTGATATGTTCATTGGTGCCCTGCACTTCTAACGAGAAGTGACAGCTTGGAGTTTAGGAGTCCTGAGTTAAAGCTCTAGTAGCTCACAGCCACACTCATTCTCAGACTGCTTTGCTTTAGGTGGGGCTGGGTACCATGTGAGCAGCTGTTGTAAGAATCCTCTGTGGGAAGGATCTGGAAAGTACCAAGCATAGGTGGTCATTTTGCCAGTGGAGGCTTTGGCCCCTCTCAAGCTCGCAGATGATCGAAATCTCAGCCACCTTCTTGACTGCAGATTTCCTGAGCAGCTGAACCACTCAGAATCTGAGTCTTCAGTCAATTATGTTTTCGTTATTGAGTTTATTTTCACTGATTATTAAATGCATTTTGTTATATTAAGCCAGGCATGTTGCAGCTTAACGATAAACTGAGAATCTGTGAGATCTTTAAGTTTTTTGTTTGTTTGTTTGTTAGAAATCACTAGATTTTTAGGGTGATTCATTACAAAACAAGACCTAGTACTGATCATGTTTTTCTGTGCATGCTTATGATTGTGTAATCTAATAGTGACTCAAGTACTATGACCCATACACCATTAATCCTAACACTCCCTGCCCTTAGCAACCCTCCTCTTGTCTCCAGCTTAGTCGATGAAATAATCATCTCCTCAACCAACCAAATGCAAACAAACAAATCCAGGCTGCTCTTCACTCCTTCCTCCTGCAGGTTAGTTCTCAGTGATAACCCAACTCCTGTTTCCCATCGGTTAACCACTCTTACCAAGCTGCTCACCAGTGCAAAGCTATATTATTTTCAGCAGTTTCATAGTTAACTCTTGCCTATACCTTAAAGCCTTGGTCCTCGGTATTTATGAATCCTTTTGCCAATCTCTGAACTTTTCACATACTCATAGTTTTGCTTAACTGACTATCCTCCTATTTTTACTAGGTCATGCACTTCTGGGGGCAGGAACTATATTTCATTCCTTTTAATTTCTCCTTTTTCATGAAAAGGTCTGGCAAAGGCAGTAATATGTAAATATCACTGTACCAATTGTCTATCCTTCTGTAAAAAAATTTTTTCCAGGACTGTAATGGCTTAAAGCAGCAAACATTTAACTGACACTTTCAAAACCGTCAGTTCTTCACCTTATGGACTTCGCCATGGAGTAGCCAGCAACCCAGAAGCTGGGTCCCAGCACAGAGAGGGAGGGAGAGACAGAAGGCAGAAACAGGGATAGAGGATGAAAAAGAGAAGGAGGAAACAGAGGAGAAAGAGGGAAGGGAAGAGGTAGAGGAAGAGAAGAGCAAAGAGACGAGGGGTAAGTAAAGTGGACATCAAATGTTGGGGCCCTAACCTCAGAAGGCGTAGCCCAGCATCTCTACTGTATTGTGTGCATAGAAGGACGGCCCAGCAAGGTGATTATACGAAAGCCTGAATACCTGGAGGATGGACTCATGGAAGATATTTTGGGAGGTCACTTTGGACTTGTCTTTGAGAATAAGGCCAGTCTGGAGTGTCCTTCGTCTCTCTTATCTTCTACTGTCCACCTTTCCAACAAAGTGCAAGCTGAGACAGCTGACTCTCAGACAGTGGTGGAAGGCCGCATCTGCGTGGTCCGGTTGTCCGCATTTCATCTTTGGGGTTGTCATCCTGTCTCGCTGGTAAGTTCGTTTATAATGAAACTTGTCACGTTTGTCTTAAATGTGTATAGCCTGCATGTGTGTCTGTGGACCACATGCATGCCTGGGGCACGCAGAGGCCAGAAGAGGGCACTGGAATCCCTGGAGCTGGAGTTCGTGGCACTGCTGAAGCCATGGTCTGTGTTGATGTTCATGACTCCTGTTACTATTGAAAGGCTTAGAGGATGGGGTGGATAGAGTTGCCCCCACCCCTCAGGAGGTGAAACACTAGGGAGAACTGGCCCCACCCCTCATTTGCCATATAGTGGAATTGGGCATAGTGAAGAAGCTGGTCCTACCCCTCACCAGCTGCAGCACTTGAGAGAGTGGCCCCTGAACCTCACCTGGGCAACACGGTAGAGCTGGCCCTGGTGGTGGAGGTGTGGGTGAGCCCTGTCTGAGGACAGGAAAGCAGAACTGGCCCTACCCCTTGCTCCATGCTGCATAGGGCGAACTAACCAGGGCAATGCTGGAGAGCACACCCTGGCGGTGAGGACAGGGGAAAGCTGGCGGGCTGACCAATCCTGTAACTCCCCCAGAGAAGACCCAGAACCACCCCAACATCTACCCCATTTAGGATCTTCTGAAACACATGAAGGGGCTGGTCCTGCAGCTCCAAAGCTGCAGGATCTCCACAAACAGGGCAACAACAGAAGTCTCAATGAGAGCCCAGTATCAATAGTGTAGCAGAAATCAGAGGCCTCAAACTAGACCAATGACTCTGCAGTGAACACTTGCAAGTAAAGATAGGTAGACTAAAGGGTGTTGTACAATATTAAGATGTGCTACATTTGTTCATGCTGTAGAACACAATGATGCGAAGATGTGTTGCATTCTTTTATGTTGCATTCATTTAATTCTGTGAAGCTATGATTCTTTGCCTGTCTAAAACACATAATGGTCTTGATAAGAGCTGAGTGGCGAATAGCAAGGCACCAGGCAGAGAGAATAAATAGAAGTAGAAATCTGTGAGGAGAAGAAGAAGGAGCAAGGCATATCAAGAAGAGGACACCTCAGGGACCAGCCTTCCAGCTACACAGCAAGCTGCAGAGAAAGAAAAAAAGAAAGGTATACAGAAATAGACAAAGATAAAAGCCCAGAGGCAAAAAACATATTGGATAATTTAAGACACGAAAAGTTAGCTAGAAACAATCCAAGCCAAGACTATGCATTTATAAGAAAGAATTTGGGAACTGGGTGGCAGACCCCCAAAAAGCCCAAACAGTAAAATAAAAACAACAACAACAGGTATACTGTGTGTGAATCACTGTGTGACACCACAGCTTCCACAGAGGGAGTTTTCTTAAATTTCATTTTATTGAAAGGGGTGTGGCTTGCAAGAGCAGAGAGAGTGGATTTGGAGGAACAGGGATGGGGAGATGAGTGGTGTGAAATCCATAAAGAATCAATAAAAGTTTCAAAAAAAAAAAGGAAACACATACCCAGTCCCTCTCTCTTTCCTTTCATTGTGTTTTTGCCCATGAAAGTCAAACCATCTAAGAACCAGTTTCTATGTGTCGGCATGACAAGCCACCCTTGAAGATCTGGCTTGGAGCTTGAGGTTGAGAAACCCAAGGCGAAGGGCATCCTTGGAGAGAGATACCCTAAGACAGAGGCTGGAAGTAGACTGAGACTAGGTATCAGTTTAAACTAAACGTAAAAGCAGCACACAGAACCCAGGCTTGAAGGGGGCATTTTGTTCATTTTCTACCTTATTGCACCAACTCCCTGAGCAATTAATATGGTCCTTTAGAACTGAGCGCAACTGAGAAGAGGTGCTGGGCATAAAACTGGGCACATGCTGTGTGTAATCCCTGATCCAAGGATAAAATCACTCCATCCTGTGGGAGAGAGCGATGGGAATCACCAGGTGCTCAAGGGACACCTAGCCTCACTCAGCAGAAAAACAAGAGACCCTGCCTCCAAAACAGTGGTGTGAGGATCAACACCTAGGCTGCTCCTTGACACCCACACTTAGCATAGCTCCTACATGCTGCACGGACATGCACGCATGCACAAGCCACCCAACAAATCTTACTTTTTTTAAAAAAAAGAACAACTTAAACTCTCCAAGTAACCCAGGAATTTTATCCATCCATGTTGCTCAAAGAGAAAGCCTGGGAGGAGAGAGGGAAATTGTGCTGCTTCCTGGGTGAAGGTTACTCAGCCACAGGCGCAGCTGGCTTGGGCTGTCTCAGGACTCCCAGGCAGCCGTATTAAGCAGAAAGTCATCCAAAATTCAAAGAAAAGCACAAACCTTTTAAAACTCGGCAGCACAGTAGCATTTTGAACTGTGCACAGTTCTGCAGCTCTCACCACTACACAGCTTAGGCATCTCCACTATCCCAGCACAGAGTGCCTCCTTGCTAAGCGTCTTGCCACTATCTTCTCCCACCAAGACCCTGGCCATGCCAACGTGCACAGTACTCATTCCATGTCAGTGTTTGTTTCCATGTTGGCTTCTTTTGCTTTATATTTTTTCAGAGTGTTTTTTGAGGTTCAACTACATTTTTTTACATTTTATTTTTTGACAGTTTCAGGCATGTATTTTAGCCGTGCTCTCCCTTAGGCTCTCATCCCCTTCCTACATTCCCTCCTCTTGCCAGCAAGACCCCTCCTACCTTGATGTCTTCTTATGTGTGTGTCCCTGACTTTACTTAGGGTTGCCGGCAGGAGCATAGGCACAGGGTTATCGATGGAAGCATAAAGCAGCACTACACCACTAAGGAAAATGACATCCCTCCTCCCAGAAACATGTGCTACCAATTGTTTATAGTGGGGAATGTATGGCGTGTGAGGCCCACAAGCCCACTCTTCTCGTCTATACAAAGTATTGATGAACCCAATCTTGTGCCAGATGGTACATGCATGTACATTGGGTGGTGCACATGTGGTGGGTGGGTGCTGGTGATATGTGAGCATGCTGGTGATATGATGTGTAGAGTCCAAAAGTGAACATCAGATCTCTTCCTCAATCTCTCGCCACCTTATCTCTAGAGCTGAACCTGAAGCTGGCAAATCTGGCGAGGCTGGGTGGTCAGTGAGCTCCATGGATCCACCTGTCTCCATTCTCCCATCTCTGGGACCACAGGTATGCACTGCTACACATGACTTTTGCATAGACGCTTTGGATCCAAACTCAGGTGCCTGTGCTTGTGTCTGTGCCAAGTACTTTATTAATGGAACCACCTCTCCCAGAGGTTCATCCATGCTACTGGTGGCTCATCTTCAGAACCCACTTGATTGACTTGAGGTTCACCTCGGAGATTAATGAAGCACACTTCCAAGTATCTAGGGGAATTTTCAGGGAGGCTTAACTGAGAAAAAACTCACCTGAAATTAGGCAGCAGCACCCTCAAAGGCTGGCTCAGAGGGGGTACAAAAGGAGAAAGCTGGCGTGTACAGGTGTCACCTCTGTCTCTCTGCTACTGGCTGCCGTGATGCAAGCTTCTTTGCTTCACCACACTCTCACACCACGATGAACCAAAGTTCTGAAACCATGAGGGTAGTCGTAAAGCAGAGTCACCCCTGTCTCTGTCTAGCCTCCCAAGGAAGTCAGCCGTATTTCCTTCCTGCAGACAGAAATTTCACAGATTTGTTGTTTCTTAGAGGAGGGCCAGGTGGAAGAGGTGAGGTCACTTTTGGAGGACTGGACCCACCCAGGGGAACACTCAATGCAAGAGGCCCAAGAAGGGAACTCTACAACTGGGGTGCTGTAGTGATAGGGGAGTGGGCCTGCTTTCATCCCGCCCGGCTCCCACATGGCTAGCTTTACACCCGAAATAACAACACACAAATTGTATTC
>LOEQ01007039.1:48741-68611 GCA_001685075.1 Bramus lutescens | reverse complement strand
GCCTCCACTCACTGTGGCCTCCACTCAACATGGCCTCCAATCACCACGGCCTCCGCTCACCACAGCCTCCACTCACTGCGGCCTCCACTCACAGTGGCCTCCACTCACTGTGGCCTCCACTCAACATGGCCTCCAATCACCATGGCCTCCACTCACCACAACCATCCATTAATGTTAAGTCCTACTTTGTCATCCAGTTGACCCCAGACTCCTCTTCAGTTTGCACTCCAGATATTCTCAAAGGTTTTACTCTTAATTTTCTGCATGCTTTCATGTATTAATTACAAAGGAGTAAATTCCTGCTGTGGTCCAAAAGATCCAGACTTGGGATTCTCTTACTAGAGCTGTGGAAACATCAGCTTGTCACCTTGGAACACGGACACTTGATTTGTCCCTCATTGTTCAACACTGTAGCTCCCTGCCGTGAGAACAGAGCACAGACGTTACCTCTGCTGCTTGATAGCTCAGGTGCTTCCAGCCTGGGCTTGTCGTTTAGGAAATAAGGATAATGAGAAAATGGGCATCTAAAATGCTTCAAGTCATGGCCACAACTCACATACACAGGACCAGTTATGATGGACTTTACTGGACTGTCCTTTTTACCACTAATGCTTTTACCCTGGAGCAACACATTGCCGAGGACTAGAGGTCCCTGCCAGCAATTGAGGGGGTCGGAGAGGGAGAGAGAGGAGGAGAGAGAAAGGGAGAGAGAGAAATGGAGAGAGATGGGGGAGGGAGACCTTAGATATTAAACAGTATTTCCTCCCACTTCAGTTCCAAGCAGACAAACAACCCCAGCTTTTCCTGCAATTGAACAACAATGAATTTGTGGTTTGAACTCAAAGTCATCTGTTTGGGGACACCAGGCTTCCCCAGATCTATGCGCCATTTAGGAGTAGAGTTCCTACTTAATCTTTTAAAAATATAATTTGTGGGAGAAAAAGTCCCACAACTGTATTGTAGCTGTTCTGCTCCTGAGGAAATTACCTCAAGCAGGATTTCAAAACTGTGTCTTCACGGTGTAATGGAGTAACTAAAAATGCTGTAGATCTCCGAGTGATTGCAGCAACAGAAATTCTTCAGGTCCCACGAATGGTGGCAGCAGGCCATGAGGAGAGACAGACAGATGAGCACCCCACGAGACCACGCTGCATGTCTCTGAAGGAGGCTGGTCCTGGGCAGAGAGCCACATGGCAGCAGGCAAGGGACAAAGACATGGATAGGCACACCATGAAGATTGAGGTTGGATATTTATTTAGTGGGTTATGGAGGGGAAGAGGGAGGATAAGGACAGAATAGGACACAGAGAGGNGAGAATGGAGCAAGGCAGAAGCTGCCTCTTCTGGGGAGAGATGGAAAAAGGAAGGTGCTCAGGCTAGAAGCTGAAGATCAACTTCCTTCAGCAGCCAGGGCAGGGAGTGGGTGTGGCCTGTCTCTTAAAGAGACAGGACAGACCATCACATATGGGTGTGGTACCTATGCATTTTTTTAGTTTATTTTATTATTAATTTCCCAGGAAGTGTCAACTGGACTGCACTGGACTCCTAATGCTACACTGTGGACATCCTGAGATTTTCACTTCTTCAGAGGAAGAAAGTGGTAAGGAAAGCAATAAATCGTTAGGAAAAAGTAAAACACAAATTTTCAGCTTGTTTTTCAGATAGATTGATAAAGGTTAAGTCACCAGTGCCATTCTTGACCTAAGTGCTTGATGGCTTACCCACTTCTAGGAAATTATTTGTGGCTGTGTTGCCACACAACTTAGACTGGCAGGAACACGCCGGGGTGGTCTTCCTTGCCTGGTCATATCTGTGCTAACATTTTCTCCCAATTTGAAAACTTGGGAAGGCAAAAAAATCTATTTTTCCTAGGCACTGACATGGTTGAAGTTCCGTCTCACCAAGTTAACATCCCAGGAGAGGGTGATGATGGAGGTCCTCTCTCACCATACTCACAGACCAGGAGAGGGTGCTGCTGGAACTTCCCTCTCACCATGTTCACACCTCAGGATATGGTGTTGAAGGAACTTCCCTTTGGCAATGCTCACACCCCAGGGATGGGTGCTGATGGAACTTCACTCTCACCATGCTCACTTCCAAGGGGATGGTGCTGCTGGAACTACACTCTGGCCATGCTCTCACCACTGGGGAGGGTGCTGCTGGAACTTCACTAGGTCTATGCTCATACCCCAGTGGAGTGTGCTGCTGGAACTTCCTTTTGGCCATGTTCACCAAGGGAGGGTGCTGGTGGAACTTCCCTCTCACCATGTTCACACCTCGGGATATGGTGTTGAAGGAACTTCCCTTTGGCAATGCTCACACCCAAGGGACGTGTGCTGATGGAACATCCCTCTTGCCATGCTCAGGCTCCAGGGCAGGGTGGTGATGGAACTTCCCTGTAAACATACTCACACCCTAGTTGAGGGTGCTGGTGGAACTTCCCTCTGGCCATGCTCACAACCCAGGGGAGGGTGCTGATGGATCTTCTCTCTTATCAAGTTCATACCCCAGGGGAGGGTGCTGGTGGAACTAGCCTCTGGCCGTGCTCATAGCACATGGGAGGGTGCTGATGGAGCTTCCCTCTGATTATGTTCACACTCCTAGCACTGGAGTATCATGAAAATTTGATTCCTGCTTGTGTTGTCCCAGGAGTGAACACCTATTGCTGTGCCGTACACTGTTTCTGTGGAAGAGAAGCATTCTCTAAAGGAAGACCTAACCATGTAACATCCCCATAGGGAGCATCCCAGAAGAGTGGTTGGGCAGGACAGAGGAGCATGAAGATGTCATACACTCTGAATCTTACCCAGAATAACACCACCAAGCCACCACTGTGCTGTCCCATATGCCAGACTACACCTAAACAACCCATCCTTCCATAATCAGACGGTGTTGCCTAAAACAAGCAGGATCTGTAATGAGGCAAGGATAGGACAGAATACAAACAAAACATGACTTTCCCTGAGACGGTTTGTCTGTGTCTTATGTTGTCTGAGTTTATTGTTTACTCTAATGCTTAACTGCTAATTCTAAAAATGCAAGGAAAAAGTTGACTATCCCAAATCTTCATGGTCAAATTAATTAAAGCAAACTTTTTATTCATGTCCATGAGCTGCTTTCCCCTAAGGCAGGGTTCAAGAGGTCAACACTGGACATGAGGAGGACAAGGTTTTATAGATCAGGTGTAGGGGGTTTCCAAGTGGGGATTTGGCAGGAAAATAGGCAAGGTTATATGTGGGGTCCCCTTTTTTGTCCACGGCCACCAGTCCACAAGGATCAAGGGGCAGACAGACAGAGAGCTTTGTATGGGCCGTGAACGCAACGGAAATATCCGTCCGGGAAACTGCTTCAGTGAGACAGTTCAGCTTTATTCCAGCATGTAGGGGATGGGCAGTAGCTGCGGAATCACCTAATTTGCATTAAACAGCACACTCCTATCATAAAGCTCTGTACAAGGATCAGTTATCATCTGTGGAAGCAGTGTTCTTTTGTACCGTTGATAGCGCAACCTCTAATTACCACAAGGGCAGCAGGGGGAAGCTTCTGCAGGGAACTCTGTCAAGTATCAAACTACTCGCAAGTCAGGCATCCAGGCCTAGAAACAGTCTCCAAATAAGGTCAGGCAGAGAACAGGGGTGAGAGGCAGTTCTCCATGTTGCCTAGAAGAAGAGAGCTTAGGAAGTGGGCAGGAGTGTGTCAGGGGTGGCATGGTGGGGGAGACGGTCTGCCATCTAGGAGAGTCAGAAGAGTGGAGCCAAGCCACCCACAAGGGTTCTGCAGGGTCACTAAGGGAGGAGCCTTCAGCATTCAAGGTTCCCAAACCACCAGAAGGAACAGGTAAGCAAGGGGTGAAGGCTGCATCCAGAGACCAGGAGGGCCCAAGGGCAGGAAAACTCCAAAGCCAGCTGTGATGTCTAAGAAATCTTCAGGCTCCCTAACAATCTGTGGAATCTATGATTCTGACAAGTCGCTAGCTTTGTTTGAGAACATTCAACATTCCAATATATTTGATCAATAAATTCAACATTTGGGTCAAATCTAAACATAAAACAACAAAACACTACGATTTTCCGTCAATGTCAGTTTGAGCACCCAATTCTCTGCTGTTGCTTGCTAGGATAATTTCACTCTCTCCTCTTCATTGCCTTCCACTTATTGGGCTTCCTGCCAATTCTTACTCGTTTGTTCAGCAACGTTCAGAACACTATGAGATTTTGCTTGAATACGATTCCACTATAACTGACTAATTTGGAAGACTATTGACTACTCACAAGCCTTTATTTAATTCAAATCTTATTTTATGTCTCTTATTGGCATGCTGCTGCTTTTTAAAGGTCTCCTGGAAGTTACTGCTAAGTATTTCTGTTCCATCTTGCTTTGAATATAATCAATGTTTTAATTTTGAATTCTTAATGTTTTTTCAATTTAAATGAAAACAATTGATTTTCATAAACTAACTTTGTGTGTAACTAGATGAATGTATTAAGTCTGTATTCACCTGCATCTCTTGACTTCGCTGCCTAGACTATTTTGCTGTCTGCAGATAACGAGATCCCCATGTCTCAATGCTGTGCCTCCAATGTCAGCTTCCACTGACTGAAACTCCCCTCTGCTCTCATGACTCTGCCCTTTCCTGTCAGTCTGGTTCTCTCTGGTGTTTTGTTGGGGACCCTCCATTTCTGCAGTGAGTGTTTTCCAAGGCTTTCTCTCAGCCCTAATCTCCTGCCTATGCTCTAGTCATAGAAGGCACTGATTTGTGCACCTCTCATTAGCTTCCCGAACAAACTCAGTCAGCACAATTCCACTCTAAACCTTTTCTGAGTTCCTTGTTAACAACATTTACATTCCCAGACTAGAGACAGTCAAGCATTGTTTTGTCCCTCACTATTATTCTCTTAGGCCTCATGCAGAGTTTAATATGCTCAGCCTGCTATGGGGTCTTCACTGCTTCCTCCTCCCGGAGTCACAGCCCAGTGACGTCATTACTTGGCGACTAGGGAGTGTTTTTTTTCTTCTTGAAATAGCACTTTCCATCTGCTGTTCTCCCCCGAAGGTTGGCAGCAAGTACCTATTTTCTTAAATATTAATCTCAATTCTCCTATATCTGAGATCTCTGCAAACTGCAAAATATGCAGCTACCACCTGCTGGCCTCGGGTTGTGTGAGGATTGAACAAAGCAGCCAAGAGTATTTCCCTAGAGAACTAAAGCGGTCCATCCTTGCTTTCCAGCTACTGATGGTCACACTCAAGTGTCCGCGTTTTGCTGACCCCTGCCCAATAGCCACTCCTCAATAGCGGTGGGCTCTCTCTCCTTTTACTTCACATAAATAAAAGATTCCTACTTTTTAAGGCAACTCAGAATGAATGTTCCAATATTACTCCATCTGCATGAGCTGTCATTCAAACTACATCAAACCACAAGATGAATACAGTGCCCAACCCCATACATGGATACAGGCTGTGAAACCACAGAGCACAGACTTTGTATATTTTGTTTATTACCATACACATATACCTATACTAACTTTTTCCTTTAAATAAAAAAATCATTGTAAATAATTTGTAAATAAAAAAGAATCACACAGAGAGATTGGCCAGACCCAAGACTATACATCTTAATGAACTTCTATACCATGGCTGTTCTACAGCTATAAAGCTTCACACTGAACTTTGAACTTTCATTATCACCTGTGTATTTATGCACTTACCCTGTTCTAGCTTGCTTTCTATTGCTATGGCAAACACCACTCTCCAGCGCAACTTGGGAAAGAAAGGAGTCACCTGGATTTTGACTTTCTGAGGCCAGCAGGTCTGCACCATGGAGGAAGTACACAAAGTCCTTTGCCAAGGGTCAGTTGTCCCCAAAACATGCTTATATGCGTACACGTGCAAAACCAGAAAACCAACCTAAACAACCAAGCAAAGAAGCAACAACAAACCTGTGACAACTACCATTGCTGTTTGACACACTACCCTAAATCTTGTCGCCTTAGACCATAGCTACCTTCTGAATGCTGCTGGAGTCATCAAGTCAGGACATTAAAGACAGCACAAGAGAACTGCCTCATCTGAATGAAAGCCGGACCTCCGCAGGAGGGAGTGTCTAGGAGAAACTGACTGGGTGTTGGCCAGCTAGGATGACTGGAGACCAGTCCCTCACATACTGTCTGGACTGCACACAAAGAGGAACCGTGTGAAAGAGTTTGGAGCTGTGGCTAATCGAGCCCTAGAATCTTGTAAGGAGAGCACAGAGGGCTATTTTGGTGTGTGTTCAGACCAGAATGCTGGAAGAAATATGGACAGCAAGAGCTAGGCTCACCTAGATTTCAGAAGGGGTGGGCACTCGACTGTGAACTGAACAGAGGCATTCACGCTACATTTTGGAAAAGAATCTGGCTGTATTAACTGTCTATTTCCTTAAAAAATGTTTAAGAATTCAAAAGTAATGGGCTAAGTTGGTAGGTGGAGAAATTCAGAACAGCGAACACCCAGGCTGTGACACAATCATGGCTCAGTGCTCTTTGATTCACAGTGTGGGGTTGACAGGATGGCTCAGTGGGAGAAGGCTCTGCTGACAAGCCTGAAGACTTGGGTTTGAGCCCTAGATCCCACACGGTGGAAGGAGACAACAGATTCCCTCAAACTGTGCTCTGACTGCCACACAAGTCATGCACATACACGTGAAAATTGTACATTTGGGCAAGAAAAAGGGCAAAATGTAATAAGAAATGTAGACAGAGGAGCTATAAATGCTGAAGAAATTGGCTCCGTTGGAGGGAAGCTAGTACACACCGGGAAAAGCACTTGGAGGGTAAGATTTCCCCTATCCCAAACCTCAGCTTATAAAAATACATATTCATTTGAAAAAAGAGTGACGGGGTCAAGTTTCCAGAGCATCCTGGCCAAGTTGAGCCACTTAGGAAAGTTTTTTCCCACAGCAGCTAAGCAGGTGCCCCTAAGCTGCTGAAGAGAAGTGATAGAGAAGCCAAGCAACATCGTAAGCCAGCGACACAATCAGGCATCATTACATGAATAGATTCAGCAGGCATGCGGAGTGCCAGAATGAGGAGGTCAGGGAGGCTTGGAGTGAGGCTGCAGAGAGCTGCTGAGGTGAGGAAACACGGAACAAGGCCGGATCTGTGAACGTGGTGCTTGGTGACCTGCGTATGAAAGTGAAGACGAAGCCTAAGTGTGGTGGAGATCCCCAGATACTGGAGATGCCAGCAATGAGGGACAACCACCAAGGAAAGCTGGAGCACTAAGTGTGGTGGAGATCCCCAGATACTGGAGATGCCAGCAATGAGGGACAACCACCAAAGAGAGCTGGAGCACTACGTGCAGGTAACCCGAGAAAGGCCACATGTGTCACAGGCAGTAGGACTGGAGTGGCAGAGCTGCTTCTATCAAGAGCCCTGGGTAGCAAACACAGAGCTGCAGGATTTGATGTTTGCTCTGCTGAGGTTCAATTTGCTTAGTCTTATCTTTCCTTGCGAGATCACCATCCCTCCCTCTTGGAATGAGAATGTTTGCTCTGTGCTATTGTACACTGGACTTACGTAACCTGAGTCTTTTCTGTTTGTTTGGTTGGTTTGGGGTTTGTTTCTTCCCAGAGGATCACAGTTAAGAGGTTACTTTGAATCTCAGAAAAGTCTTTGGATGTTGAACTTTTGATTTATGTTGAAACTTTAAGACCAAAGTCTTAGTAGGTTTTTTTTTGTTTTAAATTAGGCTGAATGTATTTTGTGTAATAAACACCCATAAGCCTCTTGGGTGGCAAGGGGCAGGATATTATTACAGGTTGGCTGAATTGTCCCCTCAAGCTCACACATCTGAACACGTGATGCCTAGATCGTGGCACTGTCCTAGACTTCTGTTCTACAATGGAGTCTGTCTGGATGAAGTCGGCTGCTGGAACTTCGCCTTGAAGTGAAGCCTGTGCCAGATTGCTGTCTCCTCTGATTCCTGATCCAAGCAGAGGTGAGCAAACTCCACTAATCTCAGCGGGGAACTGCTCCTGCTGCCACGCCCTCCCCACCATCACAGATTCTGTCCCACTAACCAGGAGCCAAAGTCAATCCTTTCTTGGTTAAGTTGATTCTTATCAGTTTTGATAATAGCACTATGAAAAGTAGCATATACTGTGGGCAGAGGGACTTGTGGACTAAAGACCTGGCAGTCAAGTCTATTGAAATACAGTCAGTTCTCTATAGCTATAGGTTCTGAACCCATGAATCAGAATACTTCAAAGTGTGGTGAAGCAACTATTTACCCAGCAGGCACATTGTTGGGTAACTGGTTGTCATAAGCAATCTAGAGATAATGCAGAGCACACAGGAAGATATGGCAGGTTACATGCAGATATACCATTTTATAAAAAGGAATAGTGATGGTCAACATTGCCTGTCAATTTAGCATGATCCCGTGTCAGAACATGGTCCAAGAATGGAGTCATGTGAGAACAATTTTGAGTATTTGTAAGAAAACTCAAAAAAAAAGCAAAAAAAAACCCAAAAAACAAAAACAAGAGCTCAGATTCTTCAAAAACAGGGAACTGTTCTTGGAATGTTTTCATGCCCCTCCTATGTGTAGCAGATAGGAGTGAGTTTATTTCAGATTATTCATTACGACTGGCTATTGGTATTTGTTTATGTGGAAAACTATGTTCTTGTCACGTGTGGCTTGTCCACCATGTGCAGCTTACCCTTGTGACTGGACTCGTTACTCATCAGTCCTCAGACTATAAATTGTCTGATGCCCTAAGTAAAGCCGGCCACTACATGAGAATAGAGACTACCTCATTTATCAGCTCCACTCTCCCAGGTGCCGCTGCCATTAGAGCTGTAAACCCTAGAGTTGTCCAGGAGACAAGCCTCAGAACACATCTTTAATGGAGTTCACAGATTGAGTTCATTGGTGTGGAAATACCTCTCCCACCCCTTGGTTGCAGGCAGCACCACCTCATTGGCGAGGGTCCCATTTTTGATAATGGAGAAAGTGAGCTGAGCATCAGCTTTCATTTCTTCCTGCCTTCCGACTGCAGACATAACTGGCAAACTGCCTGATACTTCTGCTGCCCTTCCTTCTCTTCCTTGCTGTACTGCATCCTCAAACTATAAGTCAAAATAATCCCTTTCTTTGTTAAGTTGCTTTTATTAGGCATTTTAACAGAGTTATTAGAGAAGTAACTAATGCCGGCCGGCGGTGCCTTTGGATTTGAGTATCTGAGGGATGTAGAATGAATTCCCCACAGTTACTAATTCATGTATTGTGGTGACTGGAAACAGACTCATATCACATGGTAGCATTTAACTGGCCAGATGCACAAAAAGGGCTACTTGACTGCTCTTAAGGACTTTAGGAAGTTAGGAAAATGTTAGAAGTGGGTAGAAGAGACATTCGGAACTGGAAAGAGTTATAGCCTCATTGTCTGAGGGTGGAAATGATCCTAGAGATGGGAATGGGGTGATGGGAAAAGAGGGAGACATTCACAAGTGTGACGTGTGTGGGCAGAAGTAGGTAGAATTGAATGCATGAGGGAAGGGTTGATTTTAGAGAGGAGGACAATTTATTCATGTTGAAAACTTATAGAATCCATGGGTGTGGGGATGATTTTGGTTGAAAAAATGATTTCTTCTTAATTGCTACTAGTTTCTTAGTTATATAAAAAAACTAGGCCTTTAAATGAGAACAAGCAGGAGACAGGAAACAATGCCTGAAAAGAAGAAACTACGAAATGGTTGTCTTGGGAAGGCAGAGCAAATGGACATGGAGGCGTGGTAGCATTTATGAATGCTCAAGGGTGCATGAACATCTCAGTGATGGACAGACCTCTCCACTTAGATGTGTGGTCCTTTTTCCCAGCCACTGCTGCTCTATTAGAAATCCTTCCACTTAAGAAACAAGGCTCCTCTCCTTCTGCACATTCAGCTAAGACTCTCCCATCTAGAAGGTTTCTCTCTGGAGCTTCTCTCGGAAACAAGGGGCTCCTGTGTTGAGCCCATGCCCAGGACCTCTCTGTTATCACCAGTTAGCTGAATATTCCACAAAATGGAAAGCACAAGCCAAGAAAAATAAATCAGATGTATAAAACAGTAACTAGAAAATGCTATCATCCATTTACCACATTCTAGCTATTTGACGTCAAAGTGAATTGAAAGTAAATGTTGCTTGGAACATTTTGAAGCAAACTGCCTTAAAAGCAAATAATATGTTTTGTTCTTTTGCCTAAATTCCAATGGTTTTCTGACTTTATTTTCCATACTGTGACTTGCCTGTGGCTTTAAAAATTCATATCAATTGTATAGAATATGGATTAAAGGCAAAATCAAGTACAACGAATCAACTAAAATTGAGATTTTTGACAAATCCAAAGAAAAGACCACATGGCGAAGTTAAGAAAGCATGCTCATTGTGTTCTGCAAACATCGCCTCAGTATGATTGGACCTGAAGTTCTCCTTCTGACGGATTAACAATGTTACCTCGTATTTTTCTGAGAACAGGCAGTTTATATAAACTAATAAGCCTAATCGGGAAGTTGAGTTGGCAAGCATGTGTCTCTAAGAAATGAAACAGAGGCCACTGCCTTGAATCCCACCCATCTGCCCTTTTCCCAGCTGCAGGCTTAGCAGCCCCACATGGAAAACCCAGGACCACCATCCAAGCCATGCTCAATACTCCAGTCTCTTTCCCGGATTGTGAGCTTCCTAGGCTCAGACTATTACCTCTGACCACCCGTGCCGTTTGTTCTTACCTGGTTCCTACACACCTGTCAGCCTTCACATCCCTCCTCAACTCATTTAGAGTGTCCCATCCTTTCTCTCAACATAGTTTATGCTCCCTCCCTCATAGGAAAATAGCACAGTTTGTCATCAAATATTTGGTATCTGTGCCCCTCTCTAGCTTATAAGCCACATAAAGGCCGACTGTGCCAGACTTATTGGCCACAATATGGCCGTCAGCTAGATAAGGGAAGAAACATGGCCACCAGGAACAGCTAATGACGGTAAGTACGGTGTTCATGAACAAGTGGTCTCCTCTGGAACCCAGAATCTGAGACGGTGGTGGGGGCGGGGTGTTGTCGTTTGTCCTTAAAATACTTGAAAAACAGAAATCAAGTAGGTAAGGAAGGACGGAAGAACTCACTCCTCTATTACATGGAAATAGTCTTCCTGAGAAATGCCTGGAAAGTATTTTTGTGAGGCCCAGGAGCTCAGACTGACTGCATTTGGCTCCATCAGCTAGCTGTCATCATGGCTTTGAAAATCAAACCTCTCTTGACCTCAGAGCCTCCCATCTGAAAAGGTGAGGACATTGGTGAATGTGTAAATCCTATTCCTCCATTAAAAAAGGATGAGTTGAAGATAAACAGTCACTTGCAATCTCAAAATACAATTTCATTCTTCGGCAGCCAAGATGCTGACATCTTCCCTTACCTGAACTACACAAATACTTATCTCCAAATACAAAAGAGAATTAATTAACAGACATAAAAGGGATACACCCTCTAAGCTCTTGCTTGTCCTTTTCAGTAATCAACAGGACTGAACTATGCATAGTGTTTTGTTTGAAGGAAAATAGCTTTAACATTTAATAAATGTGATTAACAAGCTTACTTAGGAAATATTAAGTTACATAGGGATAAGCAAACAGAGTGAGAAACCCTGCCTGTTCTAAATCTGAACTGCTGAAGTCTGCTCTGTGGAGCTGCTTGCCCCTTCATCTTCTCTGAAAAGGGTGGCATTTGTCCCTCTCCCTTGAGAAGTAACCACCAGCATCCGCTGGCACAGCATGTTCTGCTTGCTAAGGATGCAACTGTCCTAGCTAGAAACGTGCACATTTCAGCTTCTGGAAACCTTGCTTAGCTCTGGAAAGTCTCTTTTGAGTTGGCGATGAGAAGGCCGCCCCAAGATGGTCACAGATTGTGACAATGCCCAGCCATATAAACCACGAAGCATTTCTCCTATGGGCTGGGCCAAATAGAGGGTACAGCTGTGAGCTTATTAAAGAAATTGTCCCCTTATCTTTAACCACTGAGAATTCCTTCTTGGGGGCAGGTTGAAGTCCCCCCACCTCAACAACTTCAAATACAATAGCATTGTTATAAAAATACCCCTCCTAGTATCTGATCTCTTTTGCAGCCTCTGTGTTACCCAAAATTAATATGAAGGATGATGCTGATGAAGGCACACCAACATCCCCAGGACCTTTAAAAAGGCCACTCTGTTCTCTCCCCAGGAGTCACTCACTCTCTTTTGATTATGTAGCAATACTAAAGAGGGCAGGTGTATGTCAGCCTGCAAATGAAGAATGCTGGATCTTGCTTAGCCAGAAGAGATTTTTTTCCCCCTTGGGAGCCTGCTGCTTTGATCCTCACATCTCTGTCTCTCACCTGGGATCCTGCATACCTGCTGACTGCACAGCCCACCCCTCACCTTCTCACAAGGCCTATCAACCCCCTTGGGCAGATTGAAACCCTGCTTTATCTTGCTTCACATGCTGCCTCTGCTTTGATGAAAGTGTTTATTATATATTTTGCCAAATAGATTCAAAACCGGGCTATAGTCTTAGGCTGCCTTGGCTCTCTAGACTGCAGGGTATCTAGCTCAGAAGCGGCCTTTATAAAATGCTTGAAAACCACATGCCAAGGACATGAAGAGAAGTGTGTGACTTTTGTAAGGAGTCTAAAAATGCCTGCATTATTTCTTAAAAATCCCCACCCTGGTGTTCTAACCATTCTCTGAGAATGGCGGAGGCCAACAATTTCCTTTCTTTGGTTCTACAAGAAACAAAATGGACTTGTCTGGTTACAGTTGTAACACCAAAAACACATTCAAGGTAGGACTCGCTAGAAGATTTTTGTTTTTAAATCTCTAAATCCAATGCTTTCTATCAATTCTCCTTTACCTATCACGTCATGCTACCAATTATAAGAGAATATCTATCTAAGATTCCAGGAATAATGGAAGATGAGCCAA
Organism: Bramus lutescens; assembly: GCA_001685075.1. NCBI lineage: Eukaryota > Metazoa > Chordata > Mammalia > Rodentia > Cricetidae > Bramus > Bramus lutescens. The sequence goes on along the minus strand of LOEQ01007039.1, from coordinate 55,637 downwards.
CCATGTGTCACAAGGCTGACTTCCTAAAACCTCTCTCTTTCCCCACATACAGCCCTCCCTGGTAATTTTCAGAGCACACTTTTAACATCACGAGCACATCCTGTTTTGTTTATAATTTTTAAAATCTCAAGAGTTCCATGTAAGAGCCCCTTGCTCTGTTCTGAGGAGCTAAGTTACTCATTTGGCTGCCTCTTACAATCTCTGAATATCAACGCCCCTGTGCTAAGTCCTAACTCCTGTTGTACTGAGGTCCTTACCTGGAAACAAGGAGATCTGGGAAGCACAAAGACAAACCTGTTGGCTAATTTTCTTCACTATGTCAGATTATCTGCCATAAACAACTTAAGGCAAGAAAACTTTATTTTGGTTACAGCCTTTTAAGGTTTTAGTCCTGGTTGATTGACTCCGCTGTTCTGGGATGTGAGGTGCAGCAGAGAATCATGGGAGAAGGGCATGGTAGAACAGTGCTGCTCACCTCAAAGCATCCAGAAAGCAGAGGTGGAGGAGAAAGAGCAGGGCATGAGATATATCCTTGGAAGACATGTTCTCAGGGACATACTTCCTTCAACTAGGTCCCACCTCCAAAAATGACATCACCTTAGGAAATATACATTGTCTCTGTTGTCTCAGAGAATGTGCATGCAGTCACATGTCTAATCTAGGGATTAATTCACTGGCTACATCAGTGTCATCACAAGCCAATCACCTCTGAATGATTAAGTCTAACAGCTAGAAGTCAAGTCTTCAACATATGATCCTTTAGGAGACCCTTTATATTGAAATCACAACAGCGAAATATTAACTTTTTATTATGTGGCAATATTAAAGAAAAAATACATCTGGGTGCAGTGGTTTGTACCTATAGTTTCAGCACCTGGGAGGTTGAGGGAAGATGAACAGCGGAGACCAGTAGTTCAAGGACAGCCTAGAAAACAAAGTGAGACTCATCTCACAAGCAGGGGAGGGAAGAAAGAAGAGAGGGAGGGAAGAAATGAGAGAGATTGCATATATGTTTTCTCCAAAAAAAAATCCCTCAGAACCTAATTTTAAAAACTATACCCATTCTTTGTAATCAAAAATTCAAAATGTCCAATTTCAATGACGCACGCTTATATTTGAGTCATGTTCTTTTTTTCTCTCAGTGTTTGGAGTGCCATCATACCACATCTTCAAGAGTTACAAGGACGTTGGGAATTGATTGTAAACAGGGAGACATGGTCTAATTTTACTTCATGTTTTGCCTACCACTTTGAGTAACAAAAAGAAACCTGAAAAGGACCTGAGCTCTTTTGACAACTCTTTGAGAGAGAATAGGCTTTCATGTAAGAAAACAAAAAACATCAAACAAAACTCCATGAACTTGGGTCAGAAAGCCTGGAGTAGAATGCCTTCTCTGTTGCCAACTCTCTGCTACCTTGGGTTAGTTCACAGCTCTGCCAAGCTTCCCAGGAGGCCAAGGGGAATAAATGTGCTCTTAAATTCATTCTAATTACAAAGATGTAGCATTGTCTCTGTGGATCCAGGTAGCATGTGGCTCACACCAAGGACTCTACCTACCACCCATGTGCAGATCCTGAGTTACAGTGTTCTACTCTAGACACATTGAGCAAGAAAATCCTGGGGAAGATGATCAGGGTATCGAGGTCTTACAAAACCTATATTGATATTTCTGGCGCACATCTTTGGTTAGCAACCCCTGAACTAGGGAAGCAGGGTGAGAAAAGACATGTGAAGCTGAGACTGGGGACTCCTAATTGAGGGGAAGCCTTTGCAGTGGGCTGTCTGGGAAGAGACAACATGACAGGTTGAAGGGAATTCAGAAACAGCCGACTTTCACTGTGACTCAATAGAGGCTGAGTCACAACCCCAAAAGCCAATTGCTTAGCTGGGAAGTAGTGCATGGTTCAACTATTGCACCTATCAGAATTCCCTGAGGGCAGAATTGTACTAAATAGGACTATACATAGTACTTACAAATATTGGATAGCTAAAAGCAAGGACAAAACTGTCCTTTTAAATCAAAATTTTCTGTGCTCTAGAGATTATGGCAATAATTTGTCTCATTGCCTGCTTCTGCCTCCCAAGTCCTGGGATTAAAGGCATGCACCACCATGCCTGGCTAAATGCATATCCCAGGCTGGCCTCAAAGTCATGATCCTCCTGCCTCCACCTCCTTCAGCAAATCCTACCAGCATGCACCATCACTACCCGCAAGAGGAAACTCTTTTGAGTGAGGGCATGGATCAGTCTGTTGAGTACTGTTCATGAATGTCTATGTGTGCTCTTAGTCCTTATTGATGATGTGACTTTGAGTTTTAGTGAAGTAATTCAAAGGCAAATACTTGAAGCTAAAACATTAATTTTGAAGATGTGGCCCTTTGGAAAGGATGTGGCACTATTTCTATAACATAAAACAACTTCTGGTTACTCCTGGCAATCTTGACTTAGGGCAGACATCACAAGGAGGGTGAATTCCAAGAGAGACCAATGCTCAGAAAGAGAAGGGGTGAGTGTGAGTCTCAAAAGTGAAACTTAAGACATGGGTCAGGTTCAGTATAGTTGACGCTGAGTGGTCATCTCCTGCCCTGGGACACTCTTGCCCTCTGAAATACTTACAGAAATTTTAATTCTAAATGCCAGTGTTGTCTGTGTGTTTAAAAACTGAGATGGGTCCCATGTTCTCTGATGCCTTTTGCCTATGAAGGGAGAGCTGTGAGAAATGGCAATCCAGCAAATGTCAACATTTTCCCAAGAGTTTTCAAAAACACTGTTAGTGGCAGAAGCGTGGTTTATAGGTTAAGCTAATTTATTGGACAGTTATGAAAATGGGTAGCCATGAAAAAATGAGAGAAATTAGCAATGCTTGCAATCTCCTTAGTACCTCCTTGCCTTGGTGCACACACTGCTGAGAACACAGGAAGGCTTAGCCATTAAGAACTGTGTTGCCTGGACAGAGCTAAGTATGAATTCCAGCTCTGCCAAGTGACCTTGATAATTCTATTAGCATCTAGAGGTTCTATGTCATCCTGTTGAATACAGTCATGAGGTGGATTGAGAAAAATCATGCAAGTGAATGTATCTGATATGCAATAAGTATTCAGTAAATGATTTGTCTTTTATTTTATTAGAACTTAAGTGACAGAACCACATCTGATACATCTTAGAAGTACTAGTGGCCATTTTAATGAATCCCCTGACCTCCTGAGCCAAAGTCAGGATGAAGAAGATGGGCAAAGATGAGGAAGGTAGCCAGCTGCAAGCTTCCCTCAATGTGGTCTAAATAGCTCTTCCTGTTTCCAGTAAAGGAGCATGAAGCTTCTACCACTGCAAAGCCTGGCTCCCTCACTGTCTCCCCATGACCAGTTCACACTCCCACTACTCCTAGGTGGGTAGCATTTTTACCACCCCACAGCTTGCCTATCACAGAGTAACTCAGGGGCAAACTCCCACCAGAATCTTACATACCCATTCTCACGTGCCACAACCCTGCTTTTTGGGGAGTTGGCATTGTTTTTAAGTTAATATCTGTATCGTAGAAAGACTTGGGTTGATAGGAGGGAGGTTCTGATGCTTTTAAAAAGTGATCTCACAGTAGGAGACCTCAGTGTGCACAGAGTTTTGCCCTTGCCAATCATTTCCTATTTTATTCAAGGCTTTTAAAAGACAACTACAGAAAGTCAACTCAAATTACTACAAGAAAAAAAAGTCACACATTAATCATGTAGTGCAACTCAACCTTAAAGGAACAATAAATATATGTGTTCACAACACTGTAAATCTTTAAAAAGCACTCCAAGACCTGACCTCAGAAGAACAGGAATACTTCCCTCCACCCAGTCTTCTTGTCAGGCCCATTGGCAGTAACCCTACTCTCCTCTCCACGAACTTCCAAACTAACTTCTACGAGAAACGATAGCCAAGCCTGGCGTGTCGTCACATACCCCAAATCCCAGCACTTGGAAGGCCGAGGCCAAATGATCATGACTTCAAAGTCAGCCTGCACTACATAACCAGACCCTGTCTCACCAGGTTAGACCAAACCCAACCCATTCTCAAAGTTGAAAGTCCAAAGTCTGAAGCCCAAACAAAGCAAAGCAATGTCCTAATGGGAAGCCAATCATCAGTGTCATCCTTTCTATAAAAAGAAATAAGGTAGGACTGAGATTCAATACTGTCTTAGTTAGGGTTTCTCTTGCTATGAAGAGACACTGTGACCACGCCAACTCTTCTAAAGGAAACGTTTAACTGTGGTGGATCACTTTCAGTTCAGAGGTTCAGTCCATCATGGCAGGAACAATGGTGGCATGCAGTAGGCATGGTGTTGAAGAAACCGCCAAGGGTCATAACACTGGGTGGTATATTGAATGATGAAACCTCAAAACCCAACTACACAGCGAAACACTTCCTCCTACAAGGCTATACCTGCTCCAACAAAGCCACACCTCCTAAAAGTGCCACTTCCAATGAGATTATGGGATTATGGGGGTTAATTACATTCAAACTACCCCAAATATCCTATACTGGGTAGGAAATCGGAGGTAGAAAAAGGAAGGGAGGAAGAGACAGAGACAAGTAAATGAGATAGACAGAAACAGAGATAAAGGAGAGAGAAAGACATAAAAAGAGATAAGAAATAGAGAAGGGGAGAGAGAGAGAGAAAGAGAGAGAAAGAGAGAGAGAAAGAGACCCAGTAAAGTTAAGCCTCTAGCTAAACAAATTTGAGGCCTTAGACAAGTTTTCTGCTCCTTTCTTTTTCAATACAATGATGCTGAGCCCTGGAAATAAACCTGGATTATTGACCTTATTATTTGTGGGATGGAAGACAGGGAAGAGGAAACTTGGGCTGACTTTAATAGGGAATACCATGTACAATAAGCTCAACTCTTACACATGTTCATTCATCTCTAAGTGTTCAGAGTGATTTCTCACAAGGAAGCCATGTTAATTCTCGAACACTAAAAGAACCGAGGGAGGTCCCTTCCTCCACAGCAGATTGGGCACCCGCTTAGTATGAAAACCCCTTTCCCACAGTGAGCTTGTTTGTCCTGGGCCTGGCTGTCTAGCTCTGCTCATTGTACACAGCCTTCAAAGGAAACCATTGGCCTCTGGGGCCAGCACTCTATAGTCACCGAGGGCAGCCACATCTGCCACCTATTCTGGTCTTGATTGTGTTCGCTGGTTGCAGGAATGGCATCTCCATTTCAATAAGTCTGCTGGCAGGCAGGCTGCACAGCACACCGATTGCAAAGTAGGAACTATTGCAAGGGTATCTGTGAAATGCACGTTTCTAATCAACTTTGTCTCATATTGTCTTTATGGATGCACACTTTACACTACCCTTTCTGCGGCTAGCATGCCTATTCGTGGCACTTCTGATCCCGCTCCTGTCTCACTGCTGCACAGCAACCATCTCTAGTGTGCCCCAGTCAAAGGTCCTTACTGAAAGCCTTTGGCCGTTATCTGCAGACAAGTGCCTCCCACTTTTCAGTCAGGAGAGCTCTTTTATCCACAAGAACACTCCTAGTTGCTTTTTCCTTTTTTCAGAATTGAATATCTCACTGTCCCGATCCCTCTCAGACCCAGAAAGCCCTAAGTAGACTCCCTGTGTCCTGCCTTCATGACCTCCCCGCTTTGCTCTCTCAGTCTGCCACAACCTGACCTGCCTTATTCTCCTGCAGGATATAAAGAACCCGGGTCTTCAGGGAAAGCTCTAGAAGCAATAAATCCTGAGTGACCTAAATAAAGACCCTCTCGGCTGACAAGATATAAAATACATGAAAGATGGCAGATTGGTTCCTTCTGCCATTTCTGATATTTTGATATTTGTCACAGATTGTGTGTTTTTCTGGTGACAGGAAGAGCCTACATTTGAGAGAACCGCAGAATGATGAGATGTAGAGAGTGATGATTTTTACATTTATTAAGCATTCATATAAATATGGTCACCTCAATGGTATTAGCAAATGTCTTTACATTAAAAATTCCTAAAGTTCTCCATGTGAAATAAAATTGTTTTGCTTTCTTATACAAACAAACAAAATACCAAATTAAAACAAACAACCAAACAAAACCCCACGGCATGGAGCTAATACAAAGGAATAGAGTCACAGGAGACAGAGTTGCTTGGCACACAGGTACCAAAGAAGAACTTCAAGAGACTGGGGAGGAAGCAGGGACTCTTGCTCACAATCCTGAGGCCAAGTCTAGCCCAACAGTCATCATCATCATGGACAGAACAGTACAACCATACTGGGTTTCTTATATTAACTGCAGCATCAAATATAGATTAGTGTTCTGCACTGGAGACCTGAAAATGTTTTTAGGCAAGATTTAAAAAAATAGAAGAAACGAAGGGAACATGGAAGGGAAAGGTTACTCATTCCAGAATTTGGCTGCAAGTCAGTAACTTCAATACAGCTGATAAAAACACAAGATGCTTGCAGTAGACGCCACCAAGCTTTTGACACTGTGAAATGGCGCTGTCATCTACTGAGTTCATACTGGAGAACCACACAACTGAGTTGTCAGAAGCTTTATCATAATGTCTTAAGGAAGTTCACAGCCTTGTATTGAGCTGCATTCAGAAGCATTCTTGGTTTCACGTAGCTGCTGATTCCCCAGATTGGAAACGTCTGGCCGATGTAAATAATGATTATCTTCATTAAAATTATCTCAAAGATATTAAAGATAGCAAGCCACTTATTTCAGATCAGAACATCTGTGGCCTTGGTTTAACTGTCTCAGTGATCCTCTCTTGCCCCTAAACCCAAACAGCTCACTGCATAATGATTTCATTTACTGAAGAAAATTATTTAATCTTTAAATTCTGTTCTAAACTTCATTCTTTAAACAATGTAGCTTGGATAACCACCAAATTTCATATATATATATATATA
>LOEQ01007039.1:36437-48636 GCA_001685075.1 Bramus lutescens | reverse complement strand
CTCTCTCTCTCAACATGCCAGCAGTTTTCTGTGGGTCCTTGGGGGACTGGACTCAGGTCCCTATTCTTGCAAGGCAACTGCATTACTGACTGAGCCTTCTCACTAGCCTCCAGGATTATTTTCCATCATGTAGTCAAGGATCCAATCTTACCTGGGTAGCCTATAATTGGTAAATCCTCAGTTTACTGGTGGTCATTCTAGTCTCTCCAACAAGACTGTAAATATTAAATCTAACTCTCCTTATTCCACTTAAGAAAACATAAACTGGGCAGTGGTGGCACAGACCTTTAATCCCAGCAGAAGCAGGAATTAAATCAGGAGGCAGAAGCAGGAGAATCTCTGAGTTCAAGACCAGCCTGGTCTACAAAGCAAGCTCCAGTACAGCCAGGGCTACAAGCAGAAACCCTATATATATCAAGAAATCAATGCCCCCCAAAAAAAGAAAGAAAACAGAAATTGGTAAGGTGCAGAAAGGCTCCTTGTTGATGAGTGGCAGAAATACATTTCTCAGGTCTGACTCCCATAATTGTGGTGGTGGTTGTTTGTGACATTGAATTCTTACATATTGGTGGCATTGGTGTGGAAAGGTATTGATATTGACAGCTTCTTCTGTTCTCAAATACTTCTTACACTGTTTTTCATTTGTTTTCAGAGACTAAAAATAGTCCAGCAGCTTTGGGTGGCTAGTTTTAGCCATGAGGGTCAGCCCTGGTACTGATGACCAATTCAAATTGTCATCACAAGGTAGTAATAAAAATTGAATCATATTTTGGTTAGTTGTCTTTTTTTTTAATTCAAACTTAATGCACTTCCTTCTTTGACTGTTTGTGGGGTCACAATTCCACCAGTGTCACCGTAGAATAGTTTCTCTGTCTGAGCTCTGAAAAGTGCAGAAAGGATCAAGGAAGCAAACACACTCAAAAGAAAGATGGTGCCGGGGTAAAATGATATGCAATTATCATTTTATATTTTATATGCAATTATATATCTTATATGCGTTATATATTTTATATGCAATTAACATCTATAAATGATATGCTTTTGGCTCATGTGGCTATACAGTCTCTCATGGTATAATAAATGCTTAACTCTTAGTCAATTGATTCATACATACTTAAAATTCACATGTTATGTGAAAGACAGAGACAATGAAAACTTATAAGACAATTTCAAAACACTGAGTTTATTTTCTTACTCTTAGGATGCATGAAGCTGCATTTTCAAACTTGATGTGTGACTTTTAAATTATCTCCGTTATCACTAAAATAATGTTCAAGTCCTTTCACATAGCTCCTAGAGAATATTACCTTTATTTTCTTCTAAATTACTTCAGACACCACATTTTCTTGACTCTCTGGAGGATGCTAGCTATAGGAATTTTGTGCAGAAAAGATCTAGTAATTCCATTAAATGTTCATTGGTTTTCTGTTACATATTATAAATGTATTCTGCAGCTAGTATTTTCGAGGACATATTTACTGTATCTTTAAGTAATCTTGGGAGGGTTTACTGAATGCAATTATCTAAGCTTGAAATTGTAGTGCTTGTCCCCCAGGAAGAATCTGTAATCCTGTGAATGTCATTGTCCTCTTTTAAGCCAAGGTGTAAGTGACCTTACATCATCTTAGGCACAAAAGGAAAATGATATCTCCAGCTAGACACTGGACAGGGAAGGAGAGTTGGGGGCAGTGACATGGACTAGGCAGCATGCTGACCCTCAGGGCTGACCAGCACTCACTGCTGTGAGGAGGGCCATCCTTCTCTTAACCAAGCAAGTGATGAACTCCCAGAATGAAAGGCAACAAATCACACACACCCGAAAAGCCACTGGCGAGCACAGTTACCAAAACAACATGGGCTCTTATACCTATGCACTTATCATGTAAACTTGTGACCATGCTCTGTCTTCAGAATAAACAGGGAGGTGCCTGGGCCTATGACATCCAACTACAGTGTGACTGGGTGCTTTTCCGATAACAGCTAATATTAGAACTGTTTTAACCTTCGACCTTCTGCAGGCATGTTCTGGATGAACCATAGTTCAAACTTGACCCTCTCTGAAGCTGCTGTTTCTGTGTGAGTTCACTTTCATTAGCAATTATTTCTGGGTTTTTAGACATTCATTTCCCTTGACCCTTACCAATAACTGTACTGCAATCACTGACACCACCTAGAGCAACAAGGTAAACACCAGCCAGTTGTTTAAAGGCTGTTGGGGATCCTCAAAAGATTGCCTTGCAAATCTCTATGAGTGTGTTCTGTCCCTAGAAGCTTGATTTAAAAAATTTCTTAACAGTGACCAGATACATAATTTTGGTGAATTCTGAGGTTACATTGTTCAAAGTGTTTCTAAAGAACTTTTTTCTTTCATAAAGGAGACCATGGGTGGTTCCTGAGGTGCCCTGGACAGGGCTCCAAGTCAGTGAGATATGGCCACAAGGGTGAAAAACAATCCTTATGTGTAGGAAGTAGATAAATCTCAGTGAGTGCAGTCCTCAGGGAGTGTCTTTTGGTGACACCTACCTACCATGCCAAAGACACAGAGTCTCAGATCTGCAGAGCGATGGCAAAGCCTTCTTTCCTGAGATGAGGCTCACAGGCATGGTTGAACCTTCTTTTGGTCAAAGCGAATACGGAGACAGTGTGTGCAGGAAATGTCCACCGTGACTTTCTATCCCTGGATGTTGGTGACCTGAAACCTGCTCCCCTGCACAGACCTCTCCTACCAGGATCAGCCAAACCTGCCTCCATGGTCCAGCCTTATACCATGAATGCTGCCTCCATGTTTGGCTGGATATAACCCCACCCCTACCTCTTTGTCCAGCTGTACGTGATAACCCCACCTCTTTGTTAATTCTGAATAATAACCACGCTGAGCCCACACCAGGGGCCTTCTGTCTGAGTGTCTGTCTGTCTGTCTTTTCCTGATTCTCTCACTGTCCTAGTCAGGCTCGTCCCTGGAACCATGCCAGATGAGGTGCTTATTACACCAGGTTACACGGAAGTTAAGACACATGGTTTTCTCTGTGAACAAGTTTATAATTGTGTTTATAGGATTCTCAGAGAGCTCCAGGCCTAAGTTACTGGGATGGAAGTAAGGTCATGAAGGCTTGGGCCCTAAGCATGATTCACACCTATTTAACACTTGTATTTGAAAGATCTCCATATGAAAAGAATATTGTCTCCATACAGATGATCTTTACAAATGAATTTTGTTAGTTATACAAAATTCCTGACTCTTAGATGAAGAACGACGTTAAGAGAATGAGTGCCCCACCCCCGTGTGGCTTTGATTTTTCTCTCTAAATCCTGCCTCAGCAATACCGTGCTGGTTTGTAGGTCTAAGCTACTTTCTCACATTAGACATCTCAGTCAACTTACTAGCTCAACTTCCTGGACTGTAAATGGGATGATGAAATTTCAGGTTCCCAGAAAGCTCTAGTTAGACACACGTGGAGAATGCAAGGCCACAGAACCCACGTTCAGAATCAATAGAGAGGGACTTGAAGTGAGGTGCTGGGTTCAAACCTCGGGGCTGCACACGGAGAGCAAGTGCTCTGCTGCTTGTTATAGCTCCAGCCCTCCCTTTTCTTTTTCCTTAATGAGAAAAAGACTTGGAAGAGCCTTTCTTGGGAACAGGCCATGCGAGCAGTCAGTGAGCACACGAGAAGACGCGCAACAGTTTTCTCTGTGAGCGATATATGGACACTAAGGTGTGATAACACTTTTTCCCAGGGTGACAACTTTTGTTTTAGTTACAAAGGATGTGGACAGTACATGAAGCAATTAGAACGGGAATACAGCAGAACACAGCTAGTTTGCAAGGCTTCCGGGGCATACCTGCTAAAGATGAACTGGAAGCAACTAGTCTATGCAGCCATATTCGTGACCCAAGAGAGAACACATGCATGCTTGAGGAGAGAGAATGCATGCATGCTTGTGGAGAGAGAAGGCATGCATACTCATGGAGAGAGAATGCACACATGCTTGTGGAGGGAGAATGTATGCATGCTTGAGGAGAGAGAATACATGCATACTCATGGAGAGAGAATGCACGCATGCTTGTGGAGGGAGAATTATGCATGCCCTTGGAGGGAGAATGCATGCATGCTTGAGGAGAGAGAATGCATGCATGCTTGAGGAGAGAGAATGCACACATGCTTGTGGAGAGAGAAGGCATGCATACTCATGGAGAGAGAATGCACACATGCTTGTGGAGGGAGAATGTATGCATGCCCTTGGAGGGAGAATGCACGCATGCTTGAGGAGGGAGAATGCATGCATGCTTGTGGAGAGAGAATGCACACATGCTTGTGGAGGGAGAATGTATGCATGCTTGAGGAGAGAGAATGCATGCATGCCCGTGCTCACCTTAGTTGCTCCACTTTTACTCAGCCCGGGTCCCACCCCATGGAATGGTGCACCTACTCTCAGAATGGATCTTCTCCTATCAGTTAATATAATCAAGACAAGTCCCCGCATTCATGACTGCCAGAATCACAGGCTAAGGCCCCATTGCTGAAGTTCTCACACACTCCGGTTGCAGGACCAGAGAAATCGAGCTGAGCTGGCAGCTTACCCACTCTTGGCTAGCTCATGGTGCCCTGAGGGACCATGTTAATTCTTTAACTAATGAGAAAAAGAACCTAGTGAGTCTAGGCCCTAGGCGGCATCAAGTTTTTCAAAATTTTGTTGTTCTTAACTAAGAATCCTGGTTCTCACCCATTGCATTTATATTCTCTCTATCCACGTGAAACCTGAAGAAAACTATCTGCTCTCTTTGAAGCTGTTCACTGCATGAGTTAACTTCCAGTTGTTCCTATCTGCTCCATCACTCCCTGCTCCTCTAGGGTGGTTGGTTTCCATCATCCACAGATAAATACCACAAACAATGGTCTGTGCCATTGGCGCTTTCTCCTCGGAGTCCCTCAATTCTTACACAGCCCAGTTAAAAGAAAGTCAACCCGCATTGTCCAGACAGCTTCTCCATTTCACATTCTGTATCTTTTGTCAACTATTATCTTAACTGTCCCAAAGTAGGCATACCTTCAACTGATGTGAAAATTAATAAGTGTAAAGGCAAAATTAATTAAGATCACAAGTCACAGGTCGTTACCATTATTATAGGAGTTACTCCTATCTGAGTCACTTTTAACAATGATTTAAATATGAGAAACCAGCAGACTGAATGCTCAGAGAGAATTCTACTTTCTGTCTGGGGCTGGTTGCTTCCACTGTCTGGAGAATACACTGCCACTGCCGCTCTGTGAGCCGCATAACAACTGCACACACCTGTGCAGTAACTGTCCTGCTTCTGGGCTAGCCAGGCACAGGAAGCCAGCTAGCATCTTATCCATCAAGCTAGTCAAGTCAAGACTGGCAGAAGAGGCAGATGCTGTGGAAAGTCATTCATCCAAAGGCAAGAGCTAATAGAGACATTCGTTCATTCTGAGAAGCCCTGAGACGAGCAGCTGGAGTCAGGAGTGTGTGTGTTCGCTATAATAGTTCTTTCTAGACAAGATACCTGCTAGAACCTGCATAGGTATCATTTGTTACTGTGCTATGTAACCAACCCTCGCGTGGCAAGGGGTTTCTGAAAACCACATCTTATTAAATGCTGTTCACGCTAATCTTCAAGGTAAGGTGGTATTGTTTAATCTGAACAAATCATACTGAGTGATAAATTGTATTCAAAGGGCGGTGGCACCATGGTCTTGGGGGACAACTGTTACACAGCACCAGGGCTTGGTCCCTACCAAATGCTAACAGAGACTTTCTTCTCACAGGCCATTCTGTGCATTCAGGCCTCCTAAGCTATGTATACCCTGTGCTCTCCGAATGAAATCTTTCCTGATTCCTTTCCTTAACACAAGATAGGCAGTTCGTCACTCATCCTTGGGATCATCAGTTCCTCCCAAAGATTCCGAGTCTCTGTGATAACTGCAAGCCGATCCACCTCACCTCCATTACACTCTGCGTATTCATTCATAGGTTTGTCTCATGGAATCATTGCTTCCCTGGTTGATTTTTCAGCCTTCTGTGTCAGACCATCACTTAGGCAAAGACAGTTACCTGTCTACCTTGATAATCCCAGGGCTTTCTACAAAGTCTGTCACATGAAAATAATATATTTTTAAATAAATTAATTGACAAGAGAAAATAGGAGGTACACAAACAGCTTTGGGAGTAATGAGGCTTTTCTGTACTGCGCTATAATGTTGGATACTAGCCATCCTACTCCTGAAAAGCCACAAAACACAGAATACTAAGAATGAACCTCAATGTTACTATGGGCTTGGAGAGACTGCTGCATTAATAAGATATTAAATCTTATCTTAATAAAATATTACTCAGGTGAAGGGAGATCTACGGGAACCATGTTTTCTGCAAGTCTAAAACTGACCTAAAACCTTGTCTATTAAAGAAAAACAAACAAGTAGAGTGTGGCTAAATGTCATTGAATGTCCTTGTATGTGCCCTGACATTAAAGAGATTTCAAAACAGCTACCTGGGAATACAAACCACAGTCTTTTAATAAAACTACATAAAAGAAGTCTTGGAAATTAATAATGTGGTTTAACTCCATTTATTGTATGAATAATCAATATAGGTAGTCTCTCAATATCACATGGCTAAAATTTAAGCAAGGCATATGAGTGCCTATGCTCCTTGAGTGAATGACTCAGGCCTGCTGAAATGTGCAAGCAAATAGCAAGGCTGTGTGTGGCCTAAGGCACCTCAGAGTCTGAAGAAGGAAAGTCAGGCAAGGACTCAAGGGTCTGATTCTACTATGGGTGAACTCAAATAGTCCATGGCAAACTGTTGCCCCCAAATGACTTTATAATCACAATCAATCTTTGTGAATTTTAAATGGAAGAATAAAATAAAACTGCCAATAAATCAAATGAAGCAAAGCACAAGAAAGGAAATAGCAGGCATTGCCATGACTGACTACATCTCTTGGCATAGCACAGTCTCTGCCCTGTGCTAGGAAGTATAGTTTAGTAATGCTTCAGGCTCTATACATTATGGTTTAAGAGAAATGGAAAAAGCTATTAATTCTTAATAACTTAATATTCCTTTTCATAAGAAATAATTTTACAAACCTCAAAATAAACAAAAATAAATATATATACATATGTTTATATATAGATTACATATAAATATATAATTCAATACACTTTAGTAAGATTCCACCCTTGGAATTATATAGTCTTTGTAAAATTTACAATCTATTTAGCATAAACATCATCTGCCCAACTCAGCATTTTTTTCTTTAAAAAAAAACTGTGAAATGTCATCAATAAACCTGAAAATTTAGCTGAAATTTAGAATTCTAATAAAAATATAACCTACCAAATTTTATTTTTTAAAAAACCCTTGTGAATAAACATGAAGCTATTAAACAATGGAGTTGATAGTCTTCCCTCAAGGGAAATAATGGGTCCAGGTGACTTCATAGGCATGAATTCTAAAGAACAGGAATTCTAATCTGATATTAACTTTTAATTTATAACAGAAGCACCCTGGCAATAACAAAATAGGGATAATAAATCGAATGGAATATCATCAAAGTCACAAATGTAGGTATAAAAATACTAAACAGACACTCAGAAGACAAATCCAATCAGTAGCCTGTCTTCAAGCCAGGATCACCATAGAAAGGCAGTGAAAACTAAGCAGTTAAAAAATCTACTGTGTCATTTACCACAGTAGCAAAATGAAGATACAAGTTATGTAATCATTTCTGAGGACATAAGAAAGCATTCAATGTAATACAATATTATATGTTTGATAACTTTTAGCTCCTAGGAAAAGATGTCATCAACATAAATAAAACATAATTTTATCATATAAAATCCTAGACCAAATCTCATACATGGTTTATCTTAGTCAGGGTTTCTATTGCTGTGATGAAACACCATGACCAAAAGGCAATTTGGGAAGGAAAGGGTTTATTTGTCTTACACTTCCACATCAATGTTCATCATCAATGGAAGTCACAACAGGAACTCAAACAAGGTAGGAACCTGGATGCAGGACCTAATGCAGAGGCCATCCAAGGGGTGCTGCTTACTGGCTTGCTCCCTGTGATTTGCTCAGTCTGCTGTGACCAACAGCCCAGGGTTGGTCCCTTCTGACATGGGACCATGTCAGTCACTAATTAAGAAAATGCCTTACAGCCAGATCTTCTGCAGGTGTTTCCTCATTAATTGACATTCCCTCCCTCCAGACAACTCTAGCCTGTACCAAGTTGTCATAAAACTAACCAGCACATGGTTATAAAATATTAAGCTTATTGCCTATAATTTAGAAACATTCCTAAGGGACACTCCATCATCTGTCCTTTAGCTCATCTTCCTATAGTGGCTCTAGCCAGCAAGATATGGCAAATAAAATTTCAGAACTGGAAAGATCACTAACACGGCCATTACAGGAAAGATAAAGTTGTTACGTGGGAACATCATGTGAACACTAAGTAGCTGTCAACTGAAGGAGATGAAGGATAAGACTTAGGACCCAGAGACGGAAGGGTAGTCTGTGAGACATAGGAATAGAAATGTCAGGTATTGAAGGGTGTGATGAACTCAATTACCTAAGGTCTTTCAATTATTTGAATAAATAACAGTTTGGCAATGAGATCAATTTCAAATATTGGTATTTCTTATACCAATAACAAATATAGTCCATGTGATACACAAATATCTATTGTTTAGAAAAACAATGGAAGAATATACAGCTATATTTATCTATATGTAAAACATTTATAGGTAATGAACACCTTTATTGAAATATATTAAAGAAAGCTTAATGACAAGGTGACCCCACATTCAATGGTAGGACACCATCACAAGAATATTAATTCTACCCATGTGGATGAAGAAATTAAAATCTTAATAAAGTTACACAAATATTATTCATGGAAAATAAGCTTA
Source organism: Bramus lutescens (assembly GCA_001685075.1). Lineage (NCBI taxonomy): Eukaryota > Metazoa > Chordata > Mammalia > Rodentia > Cricetidae > Bramus > Bramus lutescens. The sequence continues at coordinate 39,700 of LOEQ01007039.1, read as the reverse complement.
CTTTAAAATGTATGCTTACATACAAAATGTCAGGCAGGACTAGGTAAAACACTTACAAGGAAGAAATATGAATGGAAAATGGGAGGGATTTATTTTCTCATATCCAAAACTCACTTTAAGTTTTTGGTACTTTAAACAGTATGAATTTGTGGACAAAAAAGGATATTGAAGATCATCTATCTAAAATACATCTCTGCCTGATCTTGAAAACATCCCAAATATATCTACAAATCTAATTGTTATAGAGGACTAACTACTAACCTATATTTCTTGATTATCTTAAATAGTTTATTAGAGCTTTCAAAAACTAGAATTTTACCTTACATTTTTAAATGAACTGCATAGGTACAATGTCTTAAACAAGAGTAGGAATATGTACACTGTGTAACAAAAATAACTTTTCATTTCTATCAATATACTATATTCCCCTAAATGATAACAACTGTCCATACCTCACCAGATAACCAACAGCCACTCATACCATTTTTGGGAATGTGGGCATTATTTTCTCTAGACTGCTTCCTGTTGTCTGTGGGCAAAGACATCTTTAGAGGTCCCTGAGAAAAGTTGAGATAATGACCAAGTCCTGGCAAGACCAGGTATAAACTTTGTTGGTAGATATCACCTGTCAAGTTTCAGGAGGTCTCCCTTGATCAAACCTGATCCATATTAACCTGGAATTAATCCACAGCCTCTTGTTTCCTGTGGAACCAAAGCAAACCTCTTCTCTAAAGCATATTTTCATATAAAAGTTAATGTATTTTTAAGCTATCTAGGCTGGTTTATTTCAGCAGTCCATTCAATCCCATGTCTCTTAGCAACTGTCATTTGTTTGCTTATCAACAATCAAAAAATTCAAAATCAACACAGTAACATGCAGGATCCAGACTCTGTGTATTTTCCATTGTTGTGTGGCTTATTCTTTTTTATATTAGTTTACTTCTCTCTTTCAAGATTTTACTTCATTATTTTTTAAACTATTTCTTTCTATGACTGTCAATACCAATATGCTTTCTTTCTTACACCTGTGCACAATGTAAAACACACTGGAATCTGTTTAGAGCTCTTTACATCTGCACCACTTTTACTGAGGGGAATCTCTAGTCTTTTTTAACCATGTGCACAAATCTTAAGAGACTAAGCGACAGCTCGGTTCTCTGCACTGCACTGTTGGCTAGCTCTGCCCACTTTTCAGTTTTCAGTTTGTGAGAGCCAAGCCTAAAGCTTGCAGCTGGGTCAGGGGAGCATGACAAGGAACTGCATTCAGCCCCCCAGAACTCCAGAATGCGCATGCTTGTGCTGTGATAGGTTTTTTACTTAGTGTGAAAGGGCTGTTTCTGTATAGCAGAATTTTCTTAAAGAAGCCATATCCATTTTTTTTCAAGCTTTCTCAGGCCCTATGGAAATTTCAAAATCCCACCGCTGGTACTTCAAAATGTAGTTGGTTAATCTTATTAGTTAGTTGTTTTGTTCTTTGGGGGCAAATAAATACCCAGAGGCTTATTATTTCTTATAAATGCCAAGCCTTAGCTTGACTTGTTTCTTGCCGGCTTTTCTTACCTCAAATTATCCTGTCTACCTTTTTCCTCTGGGCTTTTACCTTTCTCTATTTCTTTGCTCTCCTTTCTATAGCTTTTCTTTCATTCTTATTCCATGTCTGTTGTGTGGCTGGACCCTTGAGTCCTCCTCTCCTCCTTTCCTTGTTTCTTCCATTAATTCTCTCTGCCAGCCCTGCCTGATCTTTGTCATGCCTTGCTATTCATTCAGCGCTTTATTAGACCAATCAGGTGTTTTAGACCTTTGACATGCATGGGCTGATCAACAGTGCTTTGCGCTGTGTCGAGAGAGAACAGCTTCTCACCGCTTTGCTTTTTATGAGCTAAAGCTGGAAACAATGTTCTATTTAATTTCTCTCCTTGGCATTTTCTGCCACTTTTCAGATCAATAAACAGGATGAAGTTGGCAATTTCCTTATAAGAATTGATACCAAGGATGCTGTCAGGGATGTCCCCACCCTAAAGCAAAGTTTCATCTTTGTGTCCACTCGCTGGACTCAGGCTGTTCATCCAATAATTCATTCAGAAGATGTAACAGACCGTCGGCCACAATCCTGCCCCAGGTGAGGGCCAAGTCTATGCTTCTCCTTCAACACTCAGGAAATGGTTCAGCCTTTCATTTCCCTTCTTCCTATGTCTATTTTTAACAAAACCTTTATTGCTTTTTAAGTCAGTTTTCTATCTATGCTTCCTTCATCACAAGCAAAGAGAAAGTCACTTTACTGGGATTTTTCATCCTAGAAGCCCTTACATATTTATGTGTTCTGGAATATTATTTCTTACATATTCATGTGTGTTGTGGATATTAACTGGGCAAAGATGTATAAACATTTGTTTATGTTGTGGAATATTACTTTAGCTGTATAAAGGTGTTTCATTTGTTTATGCTGCATTTCTTTAATGATTTAACGATGTGTGTTTAGTTATGTAAGGATGTGTGGCATTTCTTTAATGATGTAAGGATGTGTGTTTAGTTATGTAAGGATGTGCTGCATTTCTTTAATGATGTAAGGATGTGTGTTTAGTTATGTAAGGATGTGTTGCATTTGTTTCACCTTGCCTTCCTAAGGCAACTGATTGGTCTAATAAAGAGCTGAATGGCCAATAGTTAGGAAGAAAGGATAGACAGGGATGCCGAGCAGAGAGAATAAATAGGAGAAGAAATCTAGGCTAGAGAGAGAAGAAAGGAGGAGAGAAAAAAGAGAAAGAGAGGGACACACGGGGGGCAAGAAGTTAGGCAGCCACCAGCAAGCAGACACAAGTAGCAGTGAAAGTAAGAGAGCAAAAAGAAAGTAAACAACCCCTGAGGCAAAAGGTAGATAAAGAGAAACAGGTTAGTTTAAGTTAAAGAACTAGCCAGAAATGAGCCTGAGCTAGTTCAAGCATTCATGACTAATAAGAAGTCTCCACATCATGATTTGGGAGCTGGTTGGTGGCCCAAAAGAAAAAGCCTGGAACACATAATGTGAGAATATCCCCCTAGGGCTCCCCTGCATAGAACACATAATGTGAGGATACCCCTTAGGGCTCCCCGCCTGGAGCACATCATGTGAAAATATCTCCCTAAGGCTCCCCTGCCCTGCCTCAGCAACAACACTACAATTCTCAGATTGATTGCTGAAAGTTGAACCAAGAATAATGTTAGAAAATAATGGTGGATATGGGAGCAGGGAAGTAGATATCTTAATTAAGGGAGTCATTTTAGGG
>LOEQ01007038.1:42357-67175 GCA_001685075.1 Bramus lutescens | reverse complement strand
GGTATAAGCTAGCCGTGCAGGAGCCAGGCGGGATGAAAAGCAGGCCTGCGCTCCACTTTCACTACAGAGTGGCCCCTGAAAGGAATGGCATGCTGCGTTCCCCTTTCACTACAGCAAATGTCGGCTGCTTAGAAACTAATGGGTATGTGTGTTTGTGTATTTACCATGAATAGAAAGGGAAGGCTGGAAACAGGGTAATGGCTCAAATCAAATTAAGACACAAACTGTGATGAGTTTATTCACAAACACCCCCACACACACATCACATCACTTCACTGTCATATAAAATGGGTCCTTTGGGTCCATTTTAAAGACAGTCATCTAGAGAAGTCACATGTTTACCTGATCCTTGGAAACTTTTCCCACAGCAAAATATTTGGACTTTACATTGGAGAAGTAGAGGCCTGATACTGCTGAAGCAGGTGCCATCGCCAAGGATTCTGTCAAACTGATGCCTGAAGAGAAGCACAGGAGGCATTCAGTGCCCAGGCAGGATACTAACAGACTCTGCATAAGCACCAAGTAAACTCATGCCATCTAGGGAGACACACTGAAACAGCAAAAAGCTCTGATCATAGTGTCTAGGCTTGGGAACAAGCCTGGGAAAGACTGCATTCTTTCCCCCCAGCTACATGTGATCAGTTGTAGAGGCTCCAATTTGTCTCTACACTGAGTCTTCTCAGGTAGGACTGATAGCCCTGGCAGTAAGAGAATCACCACAGCTCCCCATGACTCTATGAGGTCAGTGGGTAGCAGGAATGAAGAAGCAGCCCACAAAAGCACAGAGAATGAGGAATTCTCAGGACTGTTACTCTGCACTACTCACTCTATGGACAAGAAATTGGAACCACCAATGGCTGAATACTTTCTAATCATCTCTAGCTCACTCATAGGAAACTGTACTCACACCTAGACGTTGAGACTCTCTGAGATGTTTCTGTAGACCCAAACCCAATGCCACTCTCAGTTCCTTTCTGTGATATGGATTCAACTTCACCAGCTTTAATAGCTAATTATGAATGACTAATTATATTGGGTTTGTGATTTAACCCGAGTCCTCTCAACATCACAAACTATGCAGCAAGGATGGCATAATGCAGCCTCAGAACAATGACTAACTCTGCCCTGAGTCAAGCACAAAGAGGCTATTGTCTCAACAGAGCATAGGTCAACTTCTAATCTTGAACTCTGAGACTCAACCCACAGAGCAAATTTAAGAGGGGACGATGACTGCAGAGGAGCATAAATGTTACTAACAAGTAAAGGAAAGTGAGAGAGCTAAGGGAAGGCTGGGAGCTTGCCAGTTTAGAGCTAAAACAGCCATCAGCAAGCAGCGCAGGCCTGAGCAGGCAGAAGACACTGCTAACAGGACAGAAGCTGGTCACTAGTTATTGTACCAAAACCAGAAAACTAGGGTAGGAAAGGCAGGGGGAAGAAAGGAGAACTAGGTAAATCCCCTTCTAGGATGTGGCGAGAGTCAACAGTTTAACCTACTAAGTCTAAATTTAGTTCAGGAAAAAATGCAAGGCTGTACTCTGGAAGTAAATTACCAGAACAGATCCAGTGAGAAAGGATGGGATGATTTCATTCTAAGTTCTCCCATTTTATAAAAACTTTAACTTCATGTGCATGCACTCAATGAGCAAGGACAGGAGCTCACTGTTTCCCACACACCTGTGGCCTGCTCAATGTTGGCCAGTCTCCATATGGTGAGCTTCTCAGTATGGTCAGGCTGGCTGGGGTAACCAGGAGCTGGCCGGATGCCCTTATACCGGAGTTTGCGCAAGTCTGAAACATCCAACTGCTCACCGCTACAGTAAGCCCACAGTTCTCGGCGAACTCTCTCATGGAGCTCCTCTGCAAAGGCCTGGGAACAGAGAAGAGAGAGGGGCACAATCAAGCAGAAGCAGACTGTGACCACCACAAAGAACCACTTTCTCCACCTGGCCACAGTCAGGAAAACTGCACTTTCATTAGCTGCCCTGAGACACAATGGTGTCCTCAACAGAGTTCTGAAGTACCATATTCAGTAATCTAGAATTCTAAGACATTTTCCTGAAGTCAATGGGGCCATAGTTTTACCAGAAGAGTACTGGGACTGCAGAGCGGCATTCTCTATGGCCTGCTCAAAACAAAGGGGAGATAGGACTTCCCACATTTTGACCTCTCCACCCCACATGCAGCAAAGATAACACTACAGAAGTTGCCAACATTAAAAAGCACTCTAAAGCAGAAATCTGATTTTAATTCTGGGGGTTATCACAATAATCAAAAGAAGACTAATTCAGAGATAAGGTCAAGTCTCTGAAGGGCAACAACCAACTAGTCAAGCACTGGAGGTTTCCCTTTGCTAAAAGATGGCACGTGAGTGGCATTTGGGAGACACAGGACTTAAAACTACAGGTCATGTTAAAGCCAGCAGCATCTGGCTCAAGTAGCAGTGATATAAATTCTAAAGGCAGTTAGGTTTTCTGACATTGTCATGAAAGTTCCAATACCCACACTCCACCTCAGCACCCGAGTATCTGTCAATGCCTTACCTCTGCCAGCCGGTCCCCCAATGCCTTCACCATGATGCTGCTGTAGTCATCACCATCATCCTCATAGGCTTTACTCAGGTCTTCAACCCCAAAGCAGGCAACAGCAAACAGACCCAAGTAGTCGCGGACACCAGAATGCAGAGGAGCAATGAAGTCTGAGAGGCAGTGGTAGGGGTCTGTACTGGAAGAGTCCTTCTCAGCCTTAAATGCAAGCATTGACAGAGAAGTCATTAGTATGGCCATGGTATCAGCATATAGTAGAGTGCAAAATGACTGTCAGCCTCAGGGCACAGAATGTCTGCATGCTTCATTCAGCTCTACCACAGCACTCAAAACGGTGTCTGGCATACTGTGAGTATGCAATAGATCCTTGCTAAATAAACAAATGGCTACAGTTTAGTGTACACTAAACCACAATTACTCAACATAGCCAGATGCACTGCAGTATATGACTTTTTGGTTTACACTTCTATGTCACAGACCATCATTGAGGGACCTAAGGCAGGAAATCAATGCAGGAACCTGTGGGTAGGAACCTGGAGAGAGGACTGAATTACTGTCTTTCTTGCAGAATGGGTTGGCTATCACTGGAATTCAGCCTTCCTTTCTCGCTCGCCCATGTGCTTCTCTTCTTCTAACTTTTGCCATGTTACAAGGCAGCACATGGTTCTCACCAGATGTGGCTGCCTGATCTTAGACTTAACAACCAGAACAATGAACCAAAATAAACACTTTTCTTTATAAATCTCCAGTCTCAAATATTCCATTATAGCAACAGAAAACAGACATTTTTAAAAAAATACATGACGTGATGTAGCATATACAATTAGGAAATTAGTTGATTTGCTCATTTACATACAGACTAAACAGTTATGAATACCTGTAGGCACTATGCTAGGAATCAGAACCTTAAACAATCATAGGTAGATTAAATATTACTGTTCCAGAGTGTTTTCAATTCAAATAAGCATGTTTGAGAAGAGCCTGATAAAGGTATCAGCCTTCACTGTGCATCAACAGATAGAGTTTAAGAAACTGCTGAGGTCAAGCGCATATAGGCCCGATGTCATCCATGGTTTGTCAGGAGACTTCTGAGAACACACTAATATAGTCTGAATACAAAGACTCTGTCCAGGGCCCAGAAATCATAGTTGGGAAAATGCCTGCCCAGAATGCGCAAAACTCTATGTTTGATCCCCAGTATCACATAAGCCAGGTACAATCTTGCAGGTCTGTAATTTCAGCATGCATTGAGATTAAAAATTTAAGGTTCCTTGATGACACATCAAGTTTGAGGCCAGCCTGGGACACATGAAACCCTGTTGCAAAACCACACACACACACACACACTTCTCTGTCTGTTTCCACAACACAGGTGTCTACCTTCCAGTGTTTTACTCTCAGCTGGTAACGGATCCTTCCCCAGTATGAAACTATCAAAGTCTTATACACATCACGGTCAATAAAAAGTTAGTAACTTATAACTAATACTTCCTAAGTACTTAAAACTATGTTGTTCTTTCTAGGGTGCTAATTTAGCTCTCAGCAATCCAGTGAAGAAAGTGATCCTCAAGCTTCATTTCACAGGCAAGAAATCTGAGACATAAAATTTGACCCCACAGGCTCAGCCAGGATGGATCCAGGAGACGACAACAAATGCTCCTAGAGACATGGTACTGCTCTAGATGGATCAATTAATCAAAGAGCACTCATCCAGAATCTCCTAAGTCAGTTGCTAGACATGAGAGCAAGTATAGTCTGACCCTGGGCAGAGAATAAGCCAATGGCTGCAGGTCAGAAGACATAAGTGTTCCAGAGCTCAGAAAGAGGGGAATAAAGGGTCAGTCCATTTTCCAGTGGTAGTCCAGTGTTCTTTGATTTAAGAAAAGAAGAAAAAAAGCAAGAGAGGGACACAAAGCTACTCTGCAGTAGGACAGGTCACTGGTCCCACTGTGCCTCAGAAGGGATGACAATCAAAGATCCTCTGAACAAAAGACTCCCAGGGTAATGAATGAGGTGCTCAGCTACAGTTTCTCAGTGCCCTGCAGATCATCTCCTAATAAATGTATCACAGGCAATAAGTATCCACGGTCCAGCTCCCCTCTCTAGGAACTACTGAAAGAGTAAACTAAGAATAATGGTGGTAAATGCCCTTATATCACAACACAACAGTATTTAGTTGACTCTAAAGTCAGCATAGGAAAACCAAGGACTGGAGGATGGAAGAAAGGGCCCAGCAGACATGTCTGGCCTTATACCAGTCAAAGATAAGCTCATGATTCCCTAGTGAGAAAGGGCCAGAGCTCAGCACTGGAACTCCCTGCTCTGTATCCTGTGGTGTCTAGGTCTGAGCAGAGAGAGTAAAGCTAAAATTGTTCTCACATAACCCCTTATGGTATCAAGGCTCAAATTTCAGAATCCCATCCATTGTTACTATTAAAACCATGCCATTATGATTTGCATTATGATAAAGGCAACCCTACCAATTTTAATCACTAAAAATATGAGTAAAACCAAAGAAAGTAATTTACTGCTAATTGTTAAATTATAACTCCAATTCTTCATTGAGGCAATTGTATCTATAGCAGCTAAAGTCTTTGCATGGTTCTTGCCATTTTTAAAGGTGAGGCAAAGACAAAACACAGACAGTGTACACTGGGAACTGCTAAAAGGAGAATATATCCAGGACACACTCAAGGGGGCTTGCGCTTGCCTCTCTGCACACAAAGCTCAGTACCAGCTCCCTCTGCCCATTTTTTTCTCCTCTGTAAAACAGAGACATAAACTGCCTGACAACACCACCATGAAACAGTTAACTATGGTTATCTTACTCCCTCTTCAGCACCTGGCAGGGTGGACATTCTGGGGTGTTTGTCCCCGACAGACTTCCCTTTGAGACAATAAGCCACATAACCGCCTCTAATAGAATACTCAGATGAAAAGCAATTGTTAGGGAAAGTAAAATGCCCCTAGTTTCATGAGATCTGGGGTTGAAAGACTGAAAACACAAGTGTATGATGGCTAGGCTAGCAGCACTGTTTTGTATCTATCTGTAGTCTCTACAATGAATCCCTACCCGACCTCACGAACACCCATGTTGGTGCCTTCTCTCCATCTTCACAAATGCTTAGAACTCAGGCCTATGGAGGGCTGTCTAGGATGAAATGGTACAGATAAAAGGCTCAGATTTCTTATTTAATTCTCACTTATTACACTTAGTATAGTTGCTAAGCCTGAGAGTCAAAGCAGTGCACTCATCGTCCATACGCATTTCATACCTGCTGCCTCAGCCCATAGAAGGTGGCTATGGGCTCCGAAGCCTGGGGTACCACACCCTCTGCATACAAATGGATGTCATCTTGGACACTCTGTGCTGGCCAGAATCCAACTACACCCCTGGCCTGGAGTTTCTTTTGACTTATCAATATGTTCAGCATATTCTGAGCATCATCATATACCTTTCTGGCTTCTTTACCTATTAAAAAATACAAGAATTTATTTAAAGATGCCAATAGTAACCTGAAAACAACCATTCTTTTTTAAACACTGCTGCTTCTCCCTTCTCTACCCTCTTCTGCATTCTCACAAAGACTCTCAGGTTTGCCATGGGCACAGCCTGAAGCAGAGTATACAGTGGCTACTGGGTCCAAGAAATGAATCCCCACAGTGTGCCTCCTCTAGGTCAATCTGATTATATTTTCCCATTTAGTAGAATCCAGAGAACGAAATCAATGGCATCCAAAACAGTCTTGTCAGAAAGAGGGAACGAAATGGCATTCCAATACAACCCCATTAACTTCACAGTGATATGGGGATATGGGCAAGAAACAGGGTAAGCTGGGACGCGTGGCCCAGGTTCTCTTAAATGGCATTGGTGCTACATCTGAATAGCTTCAGCACTTGCATGGTAGGCACCAGACCTGTTCTGGGACACCTTCCATCAGTTCCCATTAGCTCTCAGTGGGCAACACTGTGCTGCCCTACCTGTATGAAGGGCAGTTCCATAGTCCCTTCATGGCTAGCTGTGGAGGCACAAGGACAGTACAGTAAGAAGTCCCTTACCTAATCCTCCTGGATATCAGTAAGTACTTGGGTCTCAACATCCTAACATGCCTAGGACCTCCAAAAGCTGATGGGTATCTGGATTCTCTGGCTCTCTCCAGGCGGACCTCATTGCTCACCAGCACTCCTTCTCTCATGTCTCTAGGTGTTAGGTGGGGCTGAAGCTACCCAAGACAAGTGAGGGGAGCAATTCAGTGATTAACTCACTTCTCTACTCTATCATGCTAATGTGATGTGCAGTTCCCCACATGGGCACCCATGTCCAAGGCTTCATTCTCCTCGGTTTGACATGTTCCTTTTTATTTCTGCTTCCTATCTATCCCTAGGTCCAGTCTCAGCAATTCCCATGGAATCTTCAATAACAGTTCAAGTACCACCACCTCCAGGAAGCCCACTCTAATCTCCTGCTGGAGATCTAGCCCCTCCGATGTGAGTGGGATCCCAGGCTGAGCCCACAGCAAGAGCCCAGCAAAAACCCAGCAGTATCAGCTGTGCTGGTGAGCCAGTACTCAGTCACAGGATTCTCGCCTTTTTGTCTGCCTATGTCGAGCAGAGACCAGTGTGTAGTGATGTCAGGGAGTCCATTCGAAGATCGAGTAAATAAAAGGTTACATTTACCTGATGTAATAAGGGCAAGCAAACAATGAAATGTTCCTGTGAAGGCTGAGTGGGGGAGCAATATGGCAGCAGCTATATCCTGTGTAAACTGAACACTTAGTGCGTCCTCTCAGACCACCTTGAGAGTCACATACCACACCCTGAAGGCCAAGCAAGAAGGACTTACTAACCTACTGTTTTGTCGTTAAATATCTTGGGGAAGCCTCTATTCGGGTACTTGCCCCGGAGCTGCCAGACATCAAAGAAAGGCTTCCAGTCAATGTAGTCCACCAGCTTTTGTAGGTTGTAGTCTTCAAAGACCTGGGTCCCAAGAAATGTGGGCTTCACTAGAACAAAGAGGCACAGCTGTCAATGCCACACCAGCTGGGAGAGCACTCACACAGATATACACTGAAGTGTCCTTCCCTGCTCCTCACTGTGCAACTTACTCCCACACCTGTCTCCCTCCTGTCGCCTGTAGGAGTTGTCTTACCAAGAGCAGAACTTTAAATTATCATGGAGAAGGAACTTCCCCCATGCAGCTGACTGACTACCCCATGCTGGAAATTCTTCCCTCAACCCTTTCATCCCTACCATGTCAAAGAAAAAAAGGAAGCCTTTAGTTCACTTCCATGTACACAGATGATAGCAGTGTTAAGGGACTATTGCAGAAGGGCACGTGCAGCACACTTCTTATATGAAGTGTACAAACATGCACACGCACACACACACACAGTGAGGGCATATACAGAAATGAAGTCCCAAACTCCAAACTGTGGCTATTTCTACAAGGAGAGGGACAAATACAGGACTGCTGCTATGGATAAATATCTGATCTTATAAAAGAAAATTAACTTTTTTTCTTAGATTGAGTAATGGAAATACACAGGTGTTCAAAAATTGTTCTCTGCATCTCAAGTCTGAAACATATGATAACATATATAATTCTAGGGACTCTATAGGCAGACTGTGCTTCAGACATTTCAGGACACCAAGGACACAATGCCACATGGATACTGGGCCAGAGGCCAAGGGGCCAGTACTACTGCCAACTCTGAGTGACCATGTTTCCATGTGATTAGGGATCTGAGGACTCGCTGTTCCACTGTTAGTAGCTGCCCTAAAGAACAAGGGCCTCTCAGGAAGAAAGGGGAGAGCAGAGGAGAGGAGCGCTAAGCTGGACTCTCTGCCTTCCTGCACCACAGTGGCTCTTCCCCATCTGCTTTGTCATCTTCCTACGATTGTTAGGGCTGCTCCTGCTTTGTAATCACTATTGTGTGGGTTCACTTGTTAATAAAGTCTGCATGGAGACTTAAGAGAGACCACTGACACTGACACCAAAGAGGCCTCTTGCTAGGAGGCAGACAGTGACCTGCAGCTGTGGAATTGGGGCTGATGGTGGGGCTGCTCTTGATCAAGTTTCATGCCAGAGTTCCAAGGCTGTTTCAGGCTCTAATTCCCTAGGTCCAGAGAGAAGGCCCTGATTTTTTAGTGGATTAACTTCATACAGCTCCCTGAAGACAACTGAGCTAGCCTTAAAATTCAAAAGCCATACCTTGGGACCCCATATCCCTCAGGCAGCAGGGCAGAGCCTAGTAATGTCATCATACGTGGGTTAAATTGGCAATCCAGGAAGTATCTCCACCACTACCAGGCATCATGGGCCTTCTCAGGGTCATTTCTAGCAAATTATTTGGTGTATGACTTGTCCTGGTGCCTCTAGACCAATTTCAGAGTAAAAGATAAACAGTGAAAACCACAGCATGTGCTCTGCTGTAGTGATTTCTATTTCTTCAAAGGTTTTCACATTAGTATCTATTTCACCTTTCAAAATTCCCATAAAATAATCCCCCTTTACACATCAGCACCTGTCAAATGTAGGAGACAGACACTCAAGGTCACACAGTGACTCAGAGCCAGGAGTCAAGCAGGGATGAACACTTGGGCCTTCCAGCTCCCAATTTGGCACTCTTTCCACTAAACCACACTGAACCCAGCAGGAATGAAATGAGAACTGAGTGCACCTACATTTCCAATTTAATCCTCTTGGCCCTGCTGAGCATATGTAGAACACAGATGTCATAAGCACTGAAAGCTGGTTTCAGACATTACCTGAGAAATTCAGATCCCGTTAACAGAACCTCCCCTCACCCTGTCTCAGTTTTGCATTTGTACCTCGTGTCTCTCTGAGCCTGTCAAAACATCTTACGCATATTATTCCCTTGTGAGTACTTATGTGAGGTAAGAAAGGTAGCTAGAAATAAAACGGGAAGAAAAAACGTAAGAGAAATGAAAAGGGAAGCATCCAGAAACAGAAAAAGAAAGTGAAAAAGGATCCAGCTTTGCTGCAGTTTTCAAGACCTGTGAATGCAGTTATTTTATATTTCAGACCTTCCAAGTGAATCTTTTGGCCTGCATGCAACTCAGGTCAGCTGAGAAGTAAGCATAACATAGAGAAGCATTGAGGCTACAGAAGACAAACCTAATGGTAGAAGCTTAACAACCATTCAAGTTATTCTCTGAAATTAGATTTTCTTCAATTAAAAGGGAGACAATAAACATGCTTGTTCGAGAGTCATCCGAAGGACCCAGTAAGCCATGGTGACTCCATCTCATCACAGTTTATGGCATTTAGCAGGTCTTCCTATCTACTTTCTTTTCAGTTAGGGTGACTCATTCCTACACACAACTGAGAACTGCTCGCTTGCAGGTTCATTTGTTGCTGAGCAACTGCAAACATTCCTGAAAATTGTCAGTTATCATACTTAGCTGTCTCCAGCAACAGCCACAGACCTGGGTGAGGTTCAGACTGCCAATCGATGTGGAAACCATTTTTTCTGGCTTGAGTTAGGGATAAGTATTTTCTCTCCTGTTGAAGAAAATAGTAATTTAGTTAGAAACTCTTAGCTTTTCTATCTCTACAATGAAAACATAACCAAAAAGTTTTGCAAACAAAACAAACAAATGAATAAAATCAAATGCTTCTAAAGGATAATACTTATTTTTTCCCAACTAATATGGCTTCACACTGCCACTAGAATAGGAGAGTAAAGAGTGACCCATGTTCAGTGTGATTCCAAGACTGACCCTGTAAGCCCTGATCACCTCTTTCAGGACACATGAACTTGGAGTTAACTGCCCTGAGCACCAGAGCAGTAGACCCAAGAACTGTCAACTATAGGCAAAAAGAAAAATGGAAAGAGGCCATCAGCAGAACCTATGGCTCTCAAGCACCTCAGAAGCACAACAATTGTTTATTCCCTCTTTCACATTCCTAGCAGCTCTCTTAATGCCCCACACAAAGACAGAAGGCCAACAAGCATGGAAACTCTCCTATGGAGTTCCTGAAGCCTAGAGGGGACCATTCCAGGCACATGATTCTGAACAGCAGGCAAAGTCAGGCCAATAACCAGGAGAAGCTGAAGAATTTTCTTCCAATTTTCCCTCAAGAGTGAGTCTGAGAATACCACTTTGGAATGGTTTAGCTCATATTTTTAGGACGTCATGAGCTCGTGTTTTACTCTTTCTCATAGCCCTAGTGCCTGGCATAGAGCCTAATATCTACCGAGGATCCAGAATGTTTGGCTCAATACAGTTTTTAAAAAAATCCTAAGTGTTTTGAGACATAGTCTTGCTAGGTAGCCCAGGCTGGCTTTAAACTCATGATCCTTTTACTCCCATCTAAGTGCTGGGACTATAGGCACGCAGGTCCATGCCCTACTTACAATTTATTATAACATTTTTAAAAATCAGGAATTTAGATACCAAAGAACTCGGATTTACACTAGAAATAGGTCTCTCTCAAAATAGTCAGTAAAATCCATAAAAATCATGGATTACTCTGATCTGAAACAAGCCAAGACCCTACTTTTATCACTTACCTTGAGAGACTCATAATGATCCTGTCTAATATCTTCATACTCTTCCTGTATTTCTTCAATGTAGTCATTTTTCAGATTTTCATCTAATAGTTGAGAACACTGAAATGCAAGATAAAGTTCAACAACCATAAGGCAGCAAAGGAAGGTAAACTCCACTGAGGCTGATGAGATGGCTCAGCAGATGAAGATGCTTGCTGCCAGTCTGACAACCTGACTCTAATCCCTAAGGCCATGGTAGAAGAAGAGAACCAATTCCCACAGTTGTCTCTGATCTCCACATACATACTGTGGCTCCAGCACCACCACCACCCCACAATAACACCTCGTGATACACTCAACTCGGTGTAATACAGTAATACTGGTTACTGTATACATTCCACATAAACACACAGATGTAAAATGTTTCCTTTCAGAAGATAACATAGAAACTGAAGTCACTGTCATCCAGTCTGCATGGTGTTGCTAGAGTCTTCCAGATCACCAGGCCCTTGAGTAGATTTCTTCCCCAACAGAAATCCCTGGAGTTGTCAAACTATGCTTTCATTGAAAATATAAATGCGATTACTGACAGATGGGGACTGCTTAGCTCTTTCCTATCTTACACTGAGTTTCTAGACAAGTAATTTGGAAAATGAAGGACCCTGTGGTCTCTCAGATGTCCCCCAGCTATTGTAGCCTATTATTCAGCAAACACATGAGAATGACAATCAGAATTCACTAGAGGACATGGAGAGGGAAAGACATCTAGGCAAAGTTTTTGTTCTGTTCACTGAGGAACTATCTATTACTATGGGTTTTGAATATCTGGTGACTGCTTTCTGATTGAGTCAGTTGGCCCTATCAAGCATTTTTACATCTGGAACAAGGTCATTTTAAAAATCCTACATTCCATTTAATTCTAGCACTAGTCAAAGAAATTTACTCATATTTGTAAATTAAAGGCATCTGTCAATCTGGTGAGGTGTCCAAGTGCAAGGCATCTTGGTGCCATACTTCAGCTCTTGCTCAGTTCTGCCAGCATCCCTGAAAGCACAAGACATGCTAACAGGGTTTACTCCCAGCAAGGCAAGCACTGCAGTGGCAGCCATGGACTTTCCGACATCATTTCACCTGCTCTGTGCTTTCACATTTCTTCCATAGAACTTGCCAAAATAAAGTGGACCTTGGGTGATACCTTAGCTCTTAATGCTTTCTTTGTTCCATCTTTACAAACTCATTTAGAATAAAAGGAAAGCCCCACACTCACCACCACCACACTCTTGGATGCATCTAGGACATGGATTACAGGCGCGCTGTACTGTGGAGCTATTTTAACTGCTGTGTGGGTTCTGAAAATAAGGGTCAAGAAGAAAAGCCCATCAGTGCTGAGAGCTCCTTGTTCAAACAACTCGTGTCAGAATCACTACAGATAACGTTTCTACAGTATTTTCAAGAGAAAGGTGTCAAGGTACTTATAAATACTGAACTTCAAATTTCCCTTATCAACCAAGAATGACTCTTCCCCATCCTGAGACGGGAAAACAAGGTGAAATGACATGAACTGATAGGCCTTGGCTCCAAGGGAGTCTGACAAAGTGAGAAAGCTTTGTTCTTAGCTATCTGCCAACAAGGAATGAGTTCCAGTCCAGGCACTCATCACAGCCTGCTAGAGCCAAGGGAGAAACCAGTCCCTGGCAGTCACACCCTACTGTTGTCAAGGTCAACTTCCTCCCTCCAAAGGAGCTGGGAGAAGAGCCAGCATCCCAGGGAAGCAGGAAGCAGGCAGAAGACACAGGACACAGATCTGACCCTGCTTCCTCTTTGAGAAAGCCATCTATACCTCTGGCCTCAACACCACCTTATGCTTGTAAAAAGAAATCCCGGACCTGAAATGCAACAAAAAACAAAATAGAAAGAGACCAGGAATACAGCTGAGTGGTATAACTCTTGTTACAATTCAGAAAGCCCTAGGTTCAATCAATCCCTAATATCACAAAAGTGAATCAATTAATTAAAACAAAGGAAGAATTAACCATTTCATACTAAGATTTGCTCAGCCTCAAGTTTCTTTTGTCAAACTTTAACTTTAAAGGAAAAATCTTCAATTCTTTTTTTAATTTTTAAAACTATGGAAGGCTTTACGAGTTTGCTGTCGTCCTTGCGCAGGGCCGTGCTAATGCATCGTTCCAGTTTTAGTGCATGTGCTGCCGCAGCGAGCACAGAATCTTCAATTCTTAAATATCACATTTGACATGTTAAATATATTGTCCTGATTGCTAGGTGTTTATGGCAATTTACTTAAGAAATATACAAAACTAAGTGAGAACTGGAAATGAAGATAGCCTCCCTTGAAGTGGTTAAAGTGGGGTCTGAGGTGAAGAAAAGTGGCTCTCAGGATGGCTTACAGATGTTCCCATCGTGTGTTTCCTGGTTCTTCTTTCTTCCAAATCAGCTATTTTCATAGTCAAAGTGTACTGTAATCTTTTATTTCATATCATGGCCTAATCTAGAATGAAAGTATTTTAAATAAACACTGCATAGCTGTGCTTTATCTGGACTGGTGAAATGGCTCAGCCTGTAAACGTGCTCACTGCACAAACCTGACCACCAAAGTTCAATCCCTAGAGCCCACATAAAGGTAGATGAAGAGAGCCAGAGAGAGGGTTCAGTGAGTAAAAGGCACTTACTGCCAAACATGGTGACATGGTGACATAAATTCAATCCTTTGGACCCACGTAGTAGAAAGAGAGGCTCTTATCCCAAAATAGTTGTCCTCTGACCTCTACATACACACCATGGCATATGCACACCCAAGAGAATCAACTCCACAAGGTTGTCCTCTCTCTCTCTCTCTCTCTCTCTCTCTCTCTCTGTTGTCCTCTGACTCTTTCTTATGCACGTACACATGCGCGCACATGCACACACACACACACACACTACATTTTTTAAAACAAAGGAAAAAAAATAAAATGGAGAAATCAAGATGGAATCAGAAAAGAACAGTATCTAAAAATGCATCCATGAAATCTAACATACAACCTATATTTTAAGTTTCCCTACCGAAAGCTCATAGTCAAAGAGGAAGGTAAAATCATCTTACCTCTTAGTGGTTAAATACACACACACACTCAGAAAATTATCCTATCTTAGAGCAATGTGACTTTCCATTAAATTGTAAATGGGGGGGGGATTCCAAAACCTACTTTGTAGTTATACTGACTGGTTTTGTGTCAACCTGATACAAGTTAGAGTCATCAGGGAGGAAGGAGTCTCAGTTGAGAAAATGTGTGGAATATTCCTTTACAATGTGTAAGTACACATCACTGATTCATTTAATAAAGAAGTTGACTGGCCAACAGCTTGACAGGATAAGGTTAGGTGGGAAAATTGGTCTAAGGACACTGGAGAAAAGAAGGCAGGAGTCAGGAGTCGCCAATGAGACACGGAGTTGAAACAGGAGGTGCAAGATGAAAGAGGGGTAATGCCACATGGCAGAATGTAGGTTAATACAAATAGGTTAGAGTTAGCTAGTAACAAGTCTGAGCTATTGGCCGAGCATTTATAATTAACATTAAGCCTCTTTGTGGTCATGCAGGAGCGCCTGCTGGGACACAAAAAACATTGCCAACAGAAATGCCTCCTTGAAATTCAGCTGTAAGACATTTTCTTAATTAGTGATTAATGGGGGAGGGCCAGACCACAGTGGGTGGGGCCAGCCCTGTGCAGGTGGTCCTGGGTTCTATAAGAAAGCAGGCTGAGCAAATCATAAGGAGCAAGTCAGTAAGCAGCTCCCCTTTATGGCTTCTGCACCAGCTCCTGCCCTATTTGAGTTCCTATGCTGACTTCCTTTGGTGATGAGCAACAATGTGGAAGTATAGCTGAATAAGCCCATTCCTCCCCAGCTTGCTTTTCGGTCATGATGTTTCACCACAGCAATAGAAATCCTAACTAAAGCAATAGCGATTGGTTATACACTAAATTTAATAACTGACTTTCAGAATGAATACCCAGTCAAGTTCTGCCCATAACAAGCCAGATTTCCAGAAGCTCCCATATGTGATACCACATTGCCCATTCTGCAGATAGAATAACGGTTGGTTTTTCTCTTTTACAAATACAGGTTTAAAGGGGACACTCCAAGTAAATTCTCACCCATCATATGTCTAGGAGCACAAGTCTGGTTCATGTTGCTACTGGAAAAGTCACAGCTTATACCCTCAGAAATTTGTCTCAAGAACCATACAAGTCCTGAGCTGTCATATGGCAAAGGGAAGAATTAGGCACCTCTGAACCCTCAATCATTGGAAAAGAAGCAACCATCGGACTGAGGAGGGCTTTTTTCTTTCGTCAGGTAGCTCTTATAAGAAAATTGACCATGAAGTCAATTTCAAATCATCACAAGTAATGAATTCCTGATTAACGAATATAAAATATTTTAATTGTAAATCCAGCATCCCAGGTGCCATAACTCCTAAAGTAGAGATTTAGTATGTTACATAATCACAACTTTCAAGTCTTTATTTTGGCAATAGTCCATAGATCCTCTTGCCACTCTCCACACTAGGCAAAAGACCAGGCCTGGTGGTCCAGACCTATAATCAGAGCTACTTAGAAACTGAGACAAAACACTGCAAATTCCAGACAAGCTTGAGCTAGCATGAGTTCAAGACTAGGCAATTTAGTGTGAACCTGTCTCAAAAGTAAAAAGTAGATTTTAAGTAAAATGGGGGCTGGTCAGTGACAGAGGTCTTGCTTAGCATGCACAAGTACTAGGTACAAATCCTAGTACAGAAAGAAAACAAACACACACACAAATAAATCCTCTTATCAGTGATCAGTCAGATCCCTTAAAAATAATTCTGCCACTTGGCAATAAGTCAGTCAGTGGGAAACAAATCCAATTTTCTAATATCAGCAACAATGGCCAAATTGTCAAATTATTTCAATGAAAATTAATGAATAACAATGTAAACATTTTGCTACCTGCGAAAACTCTCCGTTCACATTATAAATAATATGATGGTTAATTCTATGTGTGAGATTGGGTGTGCCACGCGACTCAGTTTTTGGTCATACTGCATGCAGTCCAAATGTTGCTATGAGGATATTTTTTAGAAGCAATAAATATTTAAACCTGTAAACTCAGTAGATTATTCTTCATAATGTGGGTTAACCTCATTAATTTGCTAAAAACCTTCAGAAAAACATTAAGCAGTCTCATTAACCCCCTGCCTTTTGTGAAAAGAACTTCTGCCTGAAGAGTGCCCTGAGTCTCCAGCCTACACATTCCAGATCTTCCAGCCACAGTCTCATGAGCCAATTCCTCAAAAGAAATCTCTCACTCTCTGAGGAACTATAGAAATACCTATGACACACTATTATGTCACTTTTGCACTAGAAAAAAAAAAACCCCTGCTCATTGTGGGACCACCAATTTCAACGCTCCAGCTTGATATTATCCCCTGCCAACCATCAATTATCTATGACGCTACAAAAGCCCATGATCTCAGGAAGAACTTATACCAAACACTGCCTATGTGACTTAATGTGAACATTGTCCTCTTTATGCCTTTTATCCTAAAGTTTTCCCCACAGTCCTCCTGTCAGAACAACTCCTCAGGCTGGGCGGTGGTGGTGCACGCCTTTAATCCCAGCACTCGGGAGGCAGAGACAGGCAGATCTCTGTGGGTTCAAGGCCAGCCTGGTCTATAAGAGCTAGTTTCAGGACAGGCTCCAGAGCTACAGACAAATCCTGTCTCAAAAAAGAAAACAAAAAACAAACAAATAAAAGAAACAACTCCTCCAACTGACTTCTTAGCTCAATTTCATTAGTGTGTCTCTATTACAACGTTAGAGTATCTTCATGGGAATTTATAATTACTCAGCCAGACTCCTGCTTGAACCGAGTAGGCAGAAGTTCAAGCAACATCTTTCTGAAAACAAAACAAAACAAAACAAAACACCTCAGTTTTGCTATTAGTCTGATTTTAAGAGGGTTAAGAGTACATTATAATTCTTAGGAGCTGCCTGGCAGACAGAGGATTAAGAAAATAGCAACAAGTCAACAGAATCCAAAGCAGGGCACAGTGAAGGACTCACAAAGGAGTTTCGCAGAGTGGGCTCTAGAAGCTTTCTAATACTTCCCCAGAGAAAGAATGGAAAGCTGTGCAACAGAAGACAGCAAAGCAAAGGAGAGAGTAGCAGATTTCCCCAGTCATAAACACTGGCATTTAAGAGAACGTCAAGTGAGATGGCACTCATCTTGCTGACTTACTTTGAAGTTGTTGCTCCTCCTATCAACAATGGAATATTTATAGCCAACCTCTCCATTTCCTTAGCAACAAAAATCATTTCATCCAGGGATGGAGTGATGAGTCCTGATAAGCCAATTATATCTATTGCCAAAAAAAAAAAAGAGAAAGAAATAAAGACCAGTGAGAATGAAAAAAGAGAGAAAAGAAGACCACTTTAAAAATTTTTGTACTGAAGACCAGAAAGCCTAACATGTTAATTTCTAATTCTAGGAATTTAGTATTTGCTTTGGGTAATAAGAAATGGAACTGTGTCTTAAAAACAAAACAAAAAAACAACAAAAAAACAAAAACAAACAAAAAGAAATGGAACATAAATTTGCAGCAACATATTTGTAACGGATTTAAGATGCCACACAATAAAAATTATCTCTAGTTCATAATAATTTCAGACTTGACCATAAAAACAACTACATACAAGGGGAAAAAAATCCACCTCAACTGCTTTCCTCTAAGAAGGCAGTCCACTGAACCTCTAGAACTCAGGAAGCCATGGACACTCACACACCTCTTTCAAGTCCCAACAGCTTGCACTGGAGCTGGCTGCCTGGGTGTCCCTCAGACCCCCACATGGGCTGGGTTTTACCATTCTCCAACAGACTCTCAGAGTAATGCTGAAGCCTACACCCAGCAGACTATGGCACATACCTGCTTTGTGGTCAAGAGCTGCTTGAAGTATCTTATCACATGGAGTCATGACTCCTAAATCAATAACTCTGAGGCAAGAAACGAGATGTCAGAAAATTAACAAGAGCCCAAAAGAAACAAAGCTGAAACGAACATTTTAATTTTAGCCACTAAATGCTGCTCTAACATAAACTGGAACCACAGTATCAGAAGTTGTTCACATTAGTTTTGTTTTGCTTTGTTTTTTCCAGAGCTGAGGACCAAACCCAGAGCCTTGTGCTCTACAACTGAACTAAATCCCTATTCCCCGCATTAGTTTTTGAAAGAATAATATTCTATTTTATGAATGCACTACATACTACAGTATCAATCTGAAATGTGCCCCCTAAGGCCAGTATTTTGAAGGCTTACTTCCCAGCTTGACATTTTTATTTTTATTCTTGTGCTTCTGAAGCACGATCCCTGTGCTTTCCTTGCTCTTTTTTACATCCCTGATATCAACGCTTTAACATGACACTTCTTACCATGATAGGCTGTGTTACCACAGGGCCAACAAGGGGCTGACATCTACCACAGTGTCAGAGAGCTGACAGACACAGTGCACTCTCCTACCCATTTACTAATAGACACCTGGGTTGTTTCACTACATTGTGACTGCTGAGTGGCAATCTAAACCCTCACCTCAACTCTGTGTCACAAGTGCTACAACTCTGTGTCACAAGTGCTACTCCACAGCCATTTTAATGGAGAGGGATCATATAAGACAAGGTCCCAACACCCAATTAATTAATTGGCAGTAGAGTTGGGATATGAATCAGAACTAGGATAAATAAATCCCACTACCATATCTATTCAGGCCAAAAAGGGTGCTGGTAGGAGGCATCAGAAAGGATGAGCTGGAAGAGGGCAGTCCCTGCACATGCAGGAGCTGTTGGGCAGAGCTTGTACTTAAGGTGAGGAAGGAAGAGAGTGACTCAGACGTCAGCAAGAGAGGTCAGCAGGTCTCAAACAGAAAGTCAACTCTGGTGGGCACACACGAGTTGTAGGACAAGCACCAGGCAGAAAGCAAATCTAGGAAAATGGTTCAGCAGTTTAAAAGCCCTTGCTACTCTCACAGAGGATCAGAGTCCAAATCCCAGCACCCATATTAGGTGACTCACAACCTCCTGTAACTCCAGCTCAAGGCAATCAGATGCCCTCTTCTAGTCTCCAAGTCATACACATATACCTAAGTAAAAATGGGGGGTGGGGGTAGAATAATGTCAAAGAATTTCAGAGAGGTTTACAACCTGGAACTCGTAAAAACTAGGAACGCTCTGGAGATGTTCTACCTATTAGTCTTCCATGCTATGTTGAGAAAGTTCCCATTGTGTATTTTTTTCACTTAACCTTATTGTATCTGTTAGATGATTTAAAAATTAAAGCATGTATTTGCGTTTATTTTATTGTCAGAAATTCTTAAAAACAAACCATAATTGACAGGTATGGCAGTACATCCCAGAACTCGGAAGGGTGAGGCAAGAGGATTGCCATGAATTGGAAGTAGTCTGAGCTGTATCTAGCAAGTTCCAAGTTAGCCTAGGCTATACAGTGAAACTCTGGTTTTAAACAAAGCAGACAAAATGCTTTTGTGTGTGTGTGTGTGTGTGTGTGTGTGTGTGTTCACTTAAGAACATCTCTAGAACGTAACATCAATTATCAGTAGTGAGTGCTGAACACGGATGTGGGAAGTAGGTTTGTTTACCATTCTTACTGCAACCCCTCTTATACTGATGGATTGGTATCTTGTCCCTATATTCTTTTTTACACGAGGTTTGTTTGTTTTGGTTTTAATTAACCAACACTATGAAATCCTCAACAAAAAGTGAATTTCAAGTTGACTACAAGTACACTGGGCTCTGTTAGTACTGACCAACAGCAGAGGTGCTGGATGGAGGCGGTGTCTGATAACCCCTCAGGTTACTGTTGTTTTTTAATGTATTGAAGAAAATCTAGTAACTAAAGAGCTTTTGTTTAAGATGACTATAAACAATGCTAAATATGAAACTAGGCAAAGGAGCAAATAGCTTTTAAATCAAGACAAAAAGTATGCACCACAAAACTGATTCTTTGCAACACTGTACTATAGTTTTGACATTTTCTAGCCTGAACTGTCTCTCCAGTCCTATATTATATTTTAAAATCTGATTAAAAATCATCAGAATAATGGCAATTATCTTGCTCTCATTCTTTTCTTCTGTTTTATCTTGTTATCTTCAGGTACATCTTACATGCATGAGGAAAATCCAGGTGACTATTGTGGTGAGAGAGATGGGGAGAGAGAGAGAGAGAGAGAGAGAGAGAGANAGAGAGAGAGAGAGAAAGAGAGAGAGAAAGAGAGAGAGAGAGAGAGAGAGAGAGGCGGTGGGGCAAAGGACAGAGACTATAGACCACACACCCAAAGCAGCAAAGAAGCTTCTCAAACTCAGGGTCAAGAGCCACCATCACACAATGGAACCCACTCTTTTTTCAACTAAACCCAACTGGAAACTGAGCTGTGCTTCTCAGAGATTGTGATTTCAGTGGCAGAACAGGATCCTGACAACTCTCAGATCACACCCTGAAAAAAAAAAACAACTTGTAGACCAGAGCAATGACTATGAGTCTCTCTAAGAGAAGTCACTGCAGGGGCTGAATTGAGAAGTAAGATTGGTTCCAGTCAAACAGATTCACTCTGAACCAGAAAAGCCCAGAGAAAAAGCAGAGAGTGGTTAAGTTGCTACACAAACCCAGACACCAAGTAAGAATGGTCTGGCCTAGTATAGAAGCAGTTATGGGTGGTGAGTTGGCATTACCCTGCAAACACTGTATTACATGAAGCTGGGGAGAAGAGAAGCCAGGAACACCCAGGGGTTTCATATAAGCAGTGTTTTGAAAGGAGGTGAGTTAGGGAGAGGTGTTCTTGACAGCAACTAATTCCATTTTCAAAATATCAGTTTGCTATTTCAATCCAAATGGAGCCCTTTAAGCAGTTACATGAACATGTACATCTGGAGTCTGGGAAAATATATCCACATGAAGATAACAGGCCTTATCAGAGTCAAGACACTGGATAGATGATGAGGCTGAGCCTACCCTGGACCTTACTACTTGGAGATTCCTGTACTGTAGCACCAACACTACCAGACAGCTCCCTGGAAATGCTGAACTTGAGCCCAAACCTACCCTACATCAGACCTGAGTCTCCAAGGGACAGGAAAAGTTAAGAAGCACCATCCTAGACAGAGGAGAAGCCCAAGGAGCCATTCTGGTGTTTGAGGATGCTCAGAAAAGAAGGAACCAGAAGAAGAGTGACAAGTACTGGTCAGTGAGGCAGACTGAGAAGCAATGTCAACCTGTAACTTCTTAACCTGCCATCAAGAAGTCTTGTTGGGAAATGACTGAATACCCCACTGGAGTAGTTCCAATTTCTGCGCACAGAAAGCTTAGGGCCTCACAATGGCAGTCACTCCCAGCCTGGGTACCAATCTAGCACTGGGGCTGTCCCAGGGCATCTCCAAGGGCACCAATGAATTTTTTACCATATTCGAGAAACAGAAGCTCTGAATTAGACTCCTGCATGATACGTGCTCCAGTGGAGGCATTTCTAGTGTGAATGGAGACCATTAAAGCCAAACAACAACTAGAAGCCTCTCAGATGACACTGGAGCTAAATTTTGAAGAAAAAAAAATTCGTATTACCAGCCAGATGTAGGGAAGAAAGGGCAGCCTAGGCTGATCCTAGACCATGATGGTTCAGGCTCATTATCAGCTAAAACTCCACGAGCTTCCTAGGGCCTAGAGGAGGTATGACCAGGTCCACACATCTGCCATTCCCTCTCACCTCTCCTAGGGCTTCCTCCCATTCACCCACTTTCTTTACTATTCCTTGCTCACTATTCCCCAGGCCTGTGGGTCTCCCCTAGGGACAAATATTGTTTTCTGCCACAGTAAGGACTAAAAAGAAAGAAAAATGAAAATTTACCTAAGTCTGGTGGGTGGTACAAATCTACAGTCCCAGCACTTGGGAGGCTAAAAATAGGAAGAACTCAAGTTCAAGGCCACCCTGGAGTACACAGTAAGACCCCACCTGAAAAGAAAGAAAAGTGGAGAGGAAGGAAGAAAGGTGGAGAAGAAAGTTGTGAAAAATATTATTTTAGAATATTCTTCCTTAGTGTTTAGAACAGAGCACTAAAAGCTGGTAAGATGGCTCAGTGGGTAAAGATTATTTGCCACTAAGGCTGACATCCTGAGTTCAATACCTGGAACTCACATGGTAGACAAAACCAACTCCCCAAAAGTTGAAACTTGATTTCCACATGTGTATAGGCACACACACGCATGCATGGGCACACACACATACATACACACACATAATTTTAAAGGTATTTTTCAAAAGAACTTTAAGTATACACTGTACTTGGGATTCAAATTCAGAAAAAAAATAAGCTACAAAATGAGTTACTAATGGTATCGAATAATATTTTAAATTACATAGAATTTATAAAGTAGACAAAAATAGCTCTTTTTCCTCTTCAGAAGAAATCACAAAGGAAAAGTAAAATTGTGCATATAAAGCCAAGATAACTTAAGCCTCCATCTATGGATAAATAGGTAAAGAAAACGCATACATGGAATGAACTAATAATGTAACTCCATCATTTGCAGGAAATAGATGGAGCTGATGGACACTGTGCTAAGTCAAACAATCCAGACATAGAAATATGATGTCTCATGTGAAGAAACTTAAAAGTTGACCCTAACATACAAGAAAGTTGAAAAGAAATTACCAAAGGCTACACAGGGTGAGGAAAGAGAAAGATAAAGAACTGAACAGCAGACTTAACTACAAGTTAAACAGGAAAAGAGTTCTCATGCTCCATAGCAGTACACAACAGCCTACTGCATATTACGAAGAACTGAGATAGAAGAGTGAACTCTCCACTTCAGTAAGGATGTATAAGGAGACAAATGCCTGCTCAATACACATTGTATACATGGGTTTAATGTCATACTGCACTTTCAAGTATGTAACTTAGGAATATGCATCCCTTGTTAATTTAAAATAGGAAAGAGAGATAAAGGACAGAAGGGAGAAGGGAGGGGGCACAAATGAAAGAAAACTCAACTGTACTAAAAACTGCAGTTCCTCTTTCAGGAACCTGTCAGTTCCGAACCAGTGCTGCCTCTGCAATTCACACATCCTACCACTAGATGGAAGCATCCTACCAATCCAGCACCTAGCTGTGAATTTTTTTTCCCTTTTTCTTCCCCCTCCCCACTCCGCTCCGTCCCAAATCTGGATCCTCTGAAGTACTAGATCTGGGCTATACCTTCTGGTGGAAGCCCACATAAAAGGACCTAGAAGGAAGCTTTTGTTGTCTGTCTACCTGTCTCAGCTGTCCTGGAACTCACTGTTGATCCACCCATTTCTTTTGGGGGGTGAGGGACTCAAGAGAGGGTTTCTCTGTAGCTTTGGAGCCTGTCCTGGAACTAGCTCTTGTAGACCAGGCTGGCCTCAAACTCACAGAGATCCTCTTGTCTCTGCCTCCTGAATGCTGGGATTAAAGGCATGCGTGCAGCACTACCACCTGCTAGATCCACCCACCTCTTCATTTGAGTGCTGGGATTAAAGACAAACACCACCACACCTAGCCCATTTCTATTTAAAAAAACAAACCAAAAAAAACCCCCTAAATTTCTGAAAGTTCTTCCATCAACTTATTACAAATGAAAGGCCTCTAAATTACTGATGACCCTGTGAGGTACTAAGAGAGGCTGGTGCATTAGCATCAGCTGCCCTTGACTTATACTATTTTTCTCTGTTGATATGCAGATCTTCTTATACATATAGTGTGAAACAGGGAAAGCATATAACTGTCTTTTCGTAGTTGAGGCAGTATATCTAAAATCAATTGTCATGCAATCAATAATCTGATCAAAAAACACTTCTGAAGATTTTAACTTACTTCTCAATGGAAATTTGAAATACAAACGAGCCATTTCAAGTAGATGCAGGCCAAAACAATACTCGCAAGAAAGGGACATCACAAAACAAAGGCTGACTTGTCATTTTAACAAACAATAAATAGGTGGTAAACTGTAATCTTGATTTTCAAGGCAAGAAAAGAAAGCTATCATAAGACAAGGCTGGAAAGAAAGGTAGAAAGACTGACTGCCCACAGGGAAAGCTGTCCTCCTAACACAACCAGCCTCGGCATTCCTGAATGCAATCTAATCAGTGTTCCAGACAGATGGGTCAAGTGTTGAGGCAAAAGAGGCTGGGAAGGCTCATTGTTAGCTGACAGCACAAACGAGAACACAAGCGACCATAACCAACAGACTACACCATCAGAGAAGAGGCACAGTGGAAAGCAGCCCATGACTCCAAAGGACTGCTAGCTAGACATGAGCCAGGACAGGCATTAGTGATTTTTTTCATTGAAACATATTGTGAAGTGGGAAAACTATAAACTTAATATAAGCCATTAGCTTTTGTTATGAATATTTTATTCATTATGAGAAAGCAAAAGGGGGTTTTACCTGAATATATCACTCCAAAAACTACATCACCACTGTGATGGCTAATCTTGGTTGTCAACTTGACTACACTTTAGATACTTTAGAAAGTATGTAAAACTGGGGCTGGAGAGGTGGCTCACTGGTTAAGAGCACTTCCTGCTCTTCCAAAGGTCCTGAGTTCAATTTCCAGCAATCACATGCTGGCTCACAACCATCTGTGTAATAAGATCTGGTGCCCTCTTCCAGTATGCAGGCAGAACATTGTATATATAATAAGGAAG